>VZSC01019256.1:236935-254280 GCA_013398225.1 Steatornis caripensis | reverse complement strand
AAGTTCCACCTGAACATGAAAAAGAACTTCTTTACAGTCAGAGTATCAGAGCACTGAAACAGGCTTCCCAGAGATGTTGTGGAGTCTCCTCTGGAGATCTTAAAAATCTGCCTGGGCACGTTCCTGTGCAACCTGCTGTATGCAAGCCTGCTTTAGCAGGGGGNTGAACATGAAAAAGAACTTCTTTACAGTCAGAGTATCAGAGCACTGAAACAGGCTTCCCAGAGATGTTGTGGAGTCTCCTCTGGAGATCTTAAAAATCTGCCTGGGCACGTTCCTGTGCAACCTGCTGTATGCAAGCCTGCTTTAGCAGGGGGGGTTTGGACTAGATGATATCCAGAGGTCCCTTCCAACCCCTACAATTCTTTGATTCTGTGATTTTGTGATGTCTAGTTATGAGAATTCAATAAAAGAAACAAAACCATTCTTTTCATTTGTTATGAGGAAGAGCTTTCACATTTTTCATCCCCATGAGAAAACTGAAAGAAGTGATAACAGGTTTTAGATTTAAGTACAGCAACTGTAGCTTGCATTTGTGGGATGATAATTAGCCAAATTTTGTTAAGAGGTGAGGAAAGAAATAAAACAATCACATCATACTATTATAAGAATCTTTGATGTAACTAGTTTAATTCATTTTCTGCTTCTGATAAGACTGATAATAATGTATCTTTTTTACCATCGCTTCTTGTAGTATTTGCTCAAATTTTGCTCTCAACTTTACTGATAAGCATTGATTTGAAGTAACAATGCTTTTATCAAACACGTGATAGTCAACAGCTTTTTTTTAAGGAAACTGTGAGGTGATATGAATTAGGTGAAAAATTGGCTGCACTGTGAGGTTTGGAAGGTGTGAAGTGTAGTTTGAAGTCTTACTGGTAGCTAGCTGTGAACTGCACTCCTCAGACCTCCTCCTGGTCAACACTATGACCAGCATGGATAAATGTTTGCATCAGTGACTGAAAAATGAGATTAATCCACTGTTATCATTGCCACATGTGGAGACGTGCTGGCAGTGGGGGACTGCATGGGCAACCTGTGTGAGGAGAGGCCAGGGGCTGCCCCGTGCTGGACACAGCTGGTTCCAGTCAGCTCCAGCAGACCCACTGCAGGGCACAGCTGAGGCCCTCAGCCAAATCAGAGGCCTTTCCTTGTTTCCTCATTCAATATGCACTTAGTTTTCACATTTCAGATTTTAAAACAATTTAACTGTGTGTGCTTCTAGCTGCAAATGCAAAAGTTGAGACCTCCGTTACAGGACTGTTTCAGTCAATATCTCTGCTCCAGAGTGCTTACATGCAGCTCAAAAACAACGACAGGCGAGTTCATGACTAGATACACTTACTAAGATTTTGTGCCATCGATTTCTCTAGAACCTGACCTTCATTTTTTCCTCTGTTTATGTCACTGTCCATAGCAACTATAATACAGAGGTCGGTGCTGTTTGTTTTGTGAAATGTCTCATACATATTTCTAATCGTCTTGTTATTTAATAAAAACTGGTGCTCTGACATGACACATTTGTCAGTCTGTTTTATATTTTGTCCTTCTATATCCCCATTTATTTTTACTTTACTGGAACCCGAGTGAGTGTACACAGTACCATGTATACACAACAAGAGCTGCTTAAGAGAAATAAATATAGCTTGATTGCTGTGGGAAGATGGACCCCATCCCCACACCTCTCTTACTTGTATCTTCTTGCTCTCCTCCATGTAAAAACAACTGAATAATCTTGATCTAGGACATATTTCAGTTTCAAAGTAACAGCAGCCAAAATAGACACCCTCTCCCATTGTCAGATACGCAAAGGATTGTAATTTGAAACCTCATCCCCAAAGATTGACCTTTCCTGACTGCCCATATGTAAATGGGCAGCCGGGTATTCATGGCTAGTAAAAGGCATCTTAGTGAGAGGTTAGGTAGGGCACTACAGAAAATAGTTTATCTTCCTTGTATTAGCAAATCAGATATACTTGGACTTTTGCTCCTGGATGCGTTGGGTCCGTGTGGCAGAGCTTTGGTCATGGAGAAAGGGCTACATAGGATGGGTGGCCCCTGTGAGAAGCTGCTCGAAGCTCCCCCAGCTTCAAGCTGGACCCATCTCAGGCTGGGCTCAGTGACAGTGGATGTGCCTTTGCAATAACGTATTTAAGAACGGGACAAAGAAACTGCTAAAAAAAACCAACAGCAGCAGAGAGAGGAGGTAGGTGTGAGGAAAACACCTATACAGATACCTGGAGTCAGTGAGGAAGGAGGGGGAGGAGGCAGCTGGAGCAGAAATTCCTCTGCAGCCCATGGTGAGACAGTAGACTGTCCCCTTGAAGCCCACAGAGGATTGGGGTGGAGCAGCCCGTAAAGGACCATGGAGGAGCAGAGATGGAGCTGCAGCCCGTGGAGGACCTCATGCCAGGGTAGGTGCCTGCTCCCAAAGCAGACTGTGACTTTGTCGGCAGTCCACACTGGATTAGTACATTCCCGAGGGACTGCACCACACAGGAAGGACTCATGTCAGAGGGGTTCATGAGGGACTGTCTGCCATGGGAGAGACCTTGCATTGGAGCAGGGAAAGCGTGTGAGAAGCCCTCCCACCTTGAGGAGGAAGGAGCAGCAGAGACAATCTTTGGTGAACTGAATGCACCCCCCATTCCCTGTCCCCCTGCACCACTGAGGGGGGAGGAGGGAGAGACATCGGGGGTGAGGTGACTCGAGCCTGGGAAGGAGGGAGGGGTAGGGGAAAGCATTTGTTTTTAAGATCTGTCTTTCACATATCATTATCCTACTCTGTTTTGGTGAATGACAAATTAAGTTGATTTTTTTTCCCCAAGTTGAATCTGTTTTGCCTGTGACTGCAATTGGTGAGTGAACCCTCCCTGTGCTTGTCTCAGGACACCAGCTTTTCCTTACATTTTCTCCTCATCCCACCAGGGAGGGAGAAGTCAGAGGCCATGTGGTTATTTGTTGATGGCTGGGCCTAAACCACAACACTGGTTTATACATGAATTAATACAGGACCTCATAAGAGAGACAGCAGATAAAGATATAAGACCATACAAGAGGGATGAGTGAAGGAAGAAGAGGGGAAGAGACACTGAAGGGATCCTTAGGAGAAGGAACACCAACAGTTGTATTTCCTGCTGCTGCTCAGGACTGTGGCAATATATGCTGGTTTTGGCAGAAGCCAAATCCCACCTGTAGATATCTACTGTCACACACACACCTCTGATACCTCTTTCATGGGCTGGAAATCACATAACAGCTGAGATTTCCAAGCATCTGACACTAACAGAGCAGGCAGCATGCCTATTTGTCAGACTGTGTTCACATCATGCTTACCTGGAATCTGTTTATTTTGCTGAAGTCTAGCATTAAGTCTTACCTGATAGTATAGGAATGAAAAATGGAAAAACAAAAAACAAAACCACATCAGAAAGAGGTTTGGTATTTCTCCAAATAGACTGGTACAGATTTCAGAATTCTCACATTTCAAGTTGCATAAGGTCTGTCCAGTTTTTATGTATCCTGTTTTAAAATGCTTGTTTTGTTTTGTATTAACATGAGGCCAAATATTACAGCTATTAATATTAGATGGTTAAGATTTGTATCTTTGAGATCTACCTCTACGAAACAGTGGAAATATAATAATTTTTCTTTAAAAATCCTGATAAAATATTTGTCAAATGAAAAATAATTGATATCTAAATGTCACAAAACAGGAAAACAATTAAGGTTTAAATCTAAAGAATTTGTGAAACACTCCAAGACAGAACATAGAAAATTACTGTCAATGAAATGGACCTGTAAAAGCCTGAGGCATATTGAAGGGATACAAATAATGATAAATTAAAAAATGTGTCTAAGAAGCTTGTAGGTGATACATAGTTCTCCTATAAGTATGTTCATTATTAGAGCTTCCAGAATAGTTTAGCACCTCAAGTCAATGAGTGACACTGTCTGTAGTGAATTAAATTTATCAGTACCCTAGGTAAAACAACCATATTTTATTTCAAATCACTTTTTTTTTTTTACATTATAACATTGCTGATTTTCCTGGTTTAGTAATCCTTGCACATAAAATAAAAATGTTCAGAATTTGAAAAATGAAATTATATAAATACTGAACAAACTACTGGTAGAGGTAGGCTCTCCCTCTGTCTTATAATTTTAAATAGAATTTTATTATTAATATAAATGGAAATCTCTGAATCTTTCTACGCAAGAGTACATTGAAAACTCCTTTTCTTCCATTAATCTATCTCTTCTCTCCATAACATAATCTCATAATAATACTGTTTTTACTCCCTTAGGCCTCTGATCTTCGTTGATCAATGATGTGTGTGCAGGAGCTTTGTTTTTGACTATGGGAAACCCATGCTATTCTGTGACTGGTGAAGAATTAAGAAATGACAAGGTCTTTTACAGATTTTACATGTGACTAAAAAATAAAAGTCTTATATCTGAAGACTTATTTCAAAAGCTGGTAGTCGAACATCCACCATGCAATCCAACAACGTATGTATGTGCATCTCAAGGAGCAAGGAAATATGCAACTATATAAGAGAAGTAAGGAACTGAATCAATGTCCAAAAGGTATAGGAGAGATGTTATTCATAATTAACATATTAAATTAAATCATATAAATTCTATAAGGAGTGTATCACTTTGTACTAGGAACTGATGGACAGATTCACTGAAATGAAGGAAGTCTCATTTAGGAGGCTTGGAAAATGCCGGATTAATAAAGAAAAGAACTTGAAACTCCACTTGTACGAATACCTGATTTCTAAATAGGACTCTTTGTTGTAGAGAAGGAATCGCAGTATCTTCCTCATACCTTCAGCAGATGTCTTGCATAGAACAGGTAGGCTGAGACTGTTAGATTTCAAATTTACCAAAAATCTAGTTCTAATAAGGAGGGATGTCCTCTTGAACATTGGGGCTTGAATGGACACCAGTTTGTATGGCAGACTGGGTACCTAAGGACTACATAAACAAGATAGTTTTCTTTTTTCAAAACTGGAGAAGAGAAAGGTTTTATACTGGTCAAAAGAAGGCATCATAATACACAGATTCACTTTCTGAGTAAGGTGATACCACATTTTAAATAGTTTAAGTATCTCTGCTTATTAAAATGTCTAAGGCAGTTAAGACTTAGTATGGTTGGAATAGTTTCTTCCAACTTCAGTGTATCATATAATTTTTAAAAAAAATAAATGAACCTCTCTGACTTTAATACTCCAGTCATAAAACTTAAGTTTGTAAAGGTCCTCAAGTGATCATCTAGTTCAAGTCCCTGAACTAATCAGGATCAAATATTTATAGACTTTCCTTGACAAAAGTTTTATATTCTTTTGTATCTCATTTCCTTATTTTAAAAAAGGAAGAATGAGTAATACCCACTCGTTTGATTGTTAATTAATAAGAACATAAGAATGGCCAAAATGGGTTACACTGGAGCTATGCTTAACCCCAAATCCATATTCAAATAGTACCAATAACCACACATTGAAGGAATAAATAAGAACATGGAAAGTACACATGATCCAATTCTTTAATATTTTCCCAGAGTCCTACTAGTTTCAGCTCAGGAATTTCCTGATGTGGCCAAGGTCACTATGGATTTACTAACTGACAATGTGTTTCTTCTCCATGGATTTATATAATAGCTCATCTGCAATATTTTTCAGATACAAATTCTTGTCTTTTATTAAAAAAAAATTGTGGGTGGTTTTTTGAACTTTACTTATTTCAGTTTCATTTGTTATCATTTAGTTCTTGTGCCTGAAGAAATAGTGAACTGTCTCTCCTTGTAGAACTGTGCCACTCATGATTTGCCATTTTTTAGCTTATTCCCTTTGTTTTACTCTTTACAGCTGATGGATCCCATCTTATTGATCATTCCCAGTCTGGAAGACATTCCGTAACTTCAACCATCATGTTTTGTAATGTTTGTGAAGCACTCAGTAGTGCAGGGATGGTCACTATAAAAACAAAACTGTGAAGAAATAAATAAGTCTGTCTTCATGGCAGGATTTGAATAATCTTCAATGAATAAGGCTGAGTACCGACTATTAAGCAAAATAAAGGCCAAAAAAAGGGGAAGGTACTCTTTAATAAGAACTATCTGCCTCTGAATGAGGCAGGGATTTGGAGGATAGAAAATATATATCCTAATGTAATAGACCTAAAAATGCAGTATGGCATTCACAAAAAGGGATACAGACAATCTTGATTCTGGTACTTCTATGGTTCTGTGTGTTTGCTATTCTGAGTTAAATAATAGTCTTTAAACCTTTTTTTGCTATGTCTAAAAGACTAACAGAGAATAGCATGTTCCAGTTTTGACATAAGCACGAAGAAATACAGAAGACCAGTGAGTTTCATCTGGTGATATTGCAGAGCAACTGTCCTTTGTGGCAGTCCTCAAGAGAGTGATATCAAGGAGATTATCAAGGAGATTATATCAAGGAGATTATATTATTGTATCAAGGAGATTATATTATTTAGACGATGGCAAGAAGAGAATGGTGTTTCACATTGACAGAGCTTCTTTCATTCCTGTTTCTCACCTTATTACTTACATATTTCGGTGTAACAGAGATAGGAGAGCCAAGAGAAAAAGATGAGGATGATGTGACTTTGCTTTTGGCTGGGGAAGTGCCAGTAGAGGCAAAGAACTGTCACAGGTATGTGTTAAAAGCTGTTTTAGGCCCTCAAAGGCAGGTATAAAGGCTATGAGAATGACTGCCAGAAGAAGAGCATATTCTTAAGACTGATTTCGGGGTGAGCAGGAAAATAAAGCAGTAACTGAAGGACAGGTATGTCTGCCATTCTTAAATTTAATAACGCCTGGATTTTCAGCTAGATTTTCAAACTTGGGTGTCACGATTAAGTTTCTACATTCACATAGAATTGTTTTAGACTTTGAAGATACATATTGTCATTTTGATAATCAAACAGTGTACAAGTTATGTGCACATATTATATTTTGAAGTCTTCTAGAAGAGATTAATCATAGTGATTCAATGCACCTGCCAATCACTTATTGACAAAAAGGGCAAATCACATACTTTTTCCTTTATGAGAACATTAGATTTTTTTAAATTATGCCTTTAAAGTTTTTGTTAAATAAACAAAAATAGCTTCTCTGCAAATGTAGTTTTGTCTTGTTTAATCTGGTAAGGACTGCAGTAGACTTTTTCTAATATTTCCTTTCTGTGCATTCTTTACAGTGGCAGTTTTGAGTGAACAAAAGGTAACAGATAAGCTTCAGCATGGATAAATTTAAAGTAACATATTAAGAAAAATATAACCTAAGCCATGTTTATACAATGCTGAACATATCACTGGTATTTACATCTCAGGCAAGAGATCCTGAAGACAGTTCTTACATTCCTCTCAAATCATCTATAAAATGTGCAAAAACAACACAAAAGTAAAAAATGTTAGACAAGATGAGGAGAGTGTTGTGTGCCATTGTCCACTTCTCTATTTCTGCAAACATCATTTCTTCTATACGGAGAAAATAGGACTGTTATTCATCAAATCCCACTGTACTAGAACTTATGGATCTTGCTGTCCCATAAGGTTGTGGAGGTAGACAATATCAGTAGTTTTAAAAATGGATTACACAGATTCATGGACAATATATCCACAAAAAAGAGAAGTAGTTATCTCCCATCCCTAAATCCAGTGACTGCAGATACTGGGAAAAGAACAGGGAGAATGTCCTGCAGTATACTAGCAAGGCTTGTGTGCTCTCCTGCAAAAACATCTCCTGGTGGTTTTGGAGGCACAGTCACAGCCTAGATAGACCATTGATCTGACACACTGTGACTTTCCTTATATTCTCATTTTACCAAATCCTATTCAAAACTGAATCTCAACATAAGAATTAATTTCTGAGTGGATTTTCATTTTAAATACATGGGTTCTTAGGGATACTGACAATGTCCAGGCTTATTAGGGAGAAGAACTCATAGTCTTGGGAGTGATTGTAACAATGCTGTGTGACGACATGCAGAATTGACAACATCCTACTTTGACAAAGAATCTATGTAGCATTTTCATCAGTAAAAGAGATTATTCTTATTTAGAATGGAATTAGCATGATTTTATTTATCATTTTTTACAGACAGCTGGGTTCTTGCCTTTGGTAGAGAATGTTCTGCTTCTGTAGGTGCCTAGAAAGTCACAATGATTTATTTAACCATCTTTTGAGTACAAAGGTGGTTCTAAGTGTGCAAGATGTCTAACATACAATACTTCAACTGTATTCTACGTTAGTCAGACTGGCTGTAGCTCTGTAATCAGCTATTGCTTCTTTTTCTTTCCTCAGGAAAGTTTCATTGTGAGGTGAGACTGGAGTTTTGTGTAAGGCAAAATGCTTTGGCATTTATCCTTCTCTTTCTGCTGCCCAGTCTGATCAGATTAATTGGAAATCTGTGACTGTTAAAACTGCAAAGAAAATGAGAATAGCATAGTATAGTTTCGGAAAACTGACTGGTTTAGCTCATGAGTTCTTTCAATTTTTAGAGTAAGGATGTTTAATATTTAGGTGATACTCCATAGGTAGAAAGGAACCAGTCTGCAAAATATTGTTAATGAACGTAAACCAAATCATCTGACTGGCACACCTTTGCTCTGAGGCAATTGACCTTTCTTACTGATCATTTGAAAGATGTAGTTCTTCAAAACCTTTAGAGTATGAAACAATATCAACAATTCTGCCTTTGTGATGACCTGGAAATACATAAGAGTGTCATTCACAAAGTAGCATGGAGAAAGAATTAAAATGCTTTAAGGCGTCTGTTCTTCTTGAGAAAACTTCTCTTACTTTTCTGACATTTTTGGTCTGGTCACATTTTAAGAAAATTGTCGTTTGTTTATAATGTTTCTAATCTTTTAGGAACTAGTGAAAGTTTTGATTAAAAGAATATTTTTTAAAGGTGATTAAACCATCTCCATAGTTCCACGTACATTGTTTAATCTAAAGCATGGGATAATGGGGGGGTGGGGATAATGTACGTGGGATAATGTAAAGTGTTTACAGCAATGAAGTACAATATAGCCAAAATACAGTCCCAAAACTGAACTCAGACACAGTTCTGCTGTTTGCCTCTTTAAGTAAGCACTATTCTTTTCTGTATGTTTTCTTACTGTAAAACTTCAGTTATGCTGAACTAGGCTTCTAGTAAAGACAAAGCACTCATTATTTACTACCAACCAAATATTTACCACTTAACATGTGTAAATATATCATGCAAATGTGTCAGTAACTAATAGCAAACACTATTAAAGGACAAAATATATGCATGAATATTATGCTTACTTCCTCAACCATATGGTGAATAACTACAGAAGGTTTTTTTTTTCCTTAAGAGTAATTAGACATCATACACGTAGATATTAATAACCTTCATCTTTCTGTGTTTCATAAAGACAGGAAAGCTACATTCAAAGCCACCCATGAAAATACTTGGGTTGTCTGTAGACTAAGTGTATGACTGAAGAGGATATTGGGAAGTAAGCGGAAGATTTAGCACAATTTCAATTTAGCTGTCTTATCTGAAATACCATGCAGTTTTGTTTCTAGGTTTTCCTAGAAAACCTAATTTTTCCTAGGTCTAATTCCATCATCTCAATTCACTGGGTGTTTTAAATCAGGGATAATTTTTTGTTCTTTGTCTCCCAATCTTAAAATCAGTCTGGAATGGCTGTCAGATGTGAGACCAGAAAGGCAAAGAAGAACTAGAACACAAGAACAGTGTCAGTCAAGGATAGATTCTTTTTAAAGCATTCCTTTACCTTTTTCCAAAAACTTGAGATACAGATGAAATTACAATTACATAAATTATTCAGATTACATTAAAGGCACGTTTCAAACTCTTTTCTGTAATTCTTTATAAGCTCTTTTTTTGGCTGCTCTTCAACAGTGTTTTGTGTCAAATCAGTATTTTTCACAGTTTTGGCAAAGAAATCCCTAGGACATGGGGATGAATGTGAAGAAGAACTTCTTTACTGTAAGAGTAACAGCACTGGAATAGGCTGCCCAGGGAGGTTGTGGAGTCTCCTTCCCGAGAGATATTCAAAACCTGCCTGGACACATTCCTGTGCAACCTGCTCTAGGGGCACCTGCTTTAGCAGGGGGGTTGGACTAGACGATATTCAGAGGTCCCTTCCAAGCCCTACATAGTGTTTAACAAGTTAGGTTTTCTTTGAGTTACTTTCGCACTACAAATTTATCAACAATTTGTAACACAAAAAACAACGATATTGGGAAATAGTGCCCTCAGTGGGACTATGAAAAAACTTTATCACTCCATTTACTATCCTGCATCTAACATCTAGCTATTGCATGTAGTTACTGAAATTATGGTGTGGCCTCCACCAAATTGCTAATGAGGAAAATCAATTCTTGTATGACAAGATCACAAATTGTTTCCTAATTACACAAATTGATTCCTAATTACAAAAGGAAAGAAAAAAAGTAATTGAATATCCATAGTAAAAATACTTTTGTTATAACTATGATTTAAAATTCTTAAGCATTAATTAATATGTTTAAAGTCCCTGCTATTTATCTTTTTTCTGTTTGACAGTCATTCATGCATTCGCTAACAAGGATAGGTGTACAAATAACTGAACAGCAAAATTTTTGAAGTTCTCAGAGTCATTGTTTGGCAATATAAAATCTTTACTTTTATTTGAAAAATCAAAGACTGCTGTAGTATTCCTGAGGAGAAATATAAATCCTACCTGGGCCTGAAGGAAAGTGTCTAGGCATCTGTGTGAGAGTGAATGCTTGCTTTATCAATTCCAGCTGATCATCTATTCTTTACATTTTTGCTTTTAGCAAAGGTAGTGGGTTTCGAGAATCCTATAGAGGATGGCTCAGTTAGTACTGTCTGCAGTATTACCTGTGTTTATTGGAAGATCGGTGTCCTTTGCAAGCCAACCCTGTCAGCCCATAGCAGTTACAATCATTTCTGATGTGTCTTCTTTTTCCTTATTAGTTCACAGTCCAGAGTCTACATGTATCTGCAGAAACTATACAGTACTTTACTTTGAAATATGCTACAACGAATCTTTTGAACATAGCTATGGTTTACCAACTTCAACCCTATTAAAGAAAAAGTGAATTATTTTCTGAAAATGGAAATGGACTTTTTAAGAATGTAAGAATTTTTTCAAATGTGTATATATTATACAGGTATCCACATGAAGAGAGTGGAAAAAATTCTGTTAAATGTTCAAGGCAATTTAAATAGATGCTTTCCTTTCTATCACTGCTTTAAAACATGGACATCTAGTAAGTTTCCAAGGCCATAAGTTCTGTTTAGCAACTCCTTCCACTGTTAAAGATTGAGCATTTCACTCCAATGTGTGAGTTAAATAGTTCATTTTAATGGTCTTTGTAATGTTCTCTGACTCTAATACCAAAGCAAATACTATAAAAAATGAAATAGTATTATATTCTTATTTAGCTGTAATCTGAATCTTTTAATCCTTTTAAGTGACAGAATGGGAACATACAATATACGAGGTGTTCTTCCCTTGAGAAAGCAGAAGTATTTGCAACTGTGTAAGAGGTTGGATTTTGATAGCAGCACAATAAAGTGAAATTTTAATTACTGTAAAAGGAATGGGCAAGAGTTTTTCTGTGATCATGAAGAAAAAAAATTCAAACTGTAACCGTGGAATTTGTGCTTTAATGTACAACAAAATGAAAATGGAAAAAAAGAAGCAGCCAAAGACATGTTACGGTTTCATACCATTTATTTTTCACATGGTTTTTGCCACTGGGTTCCTACCTGATATGAATGCTGAATCAAGTTGCAAATGAACTACTTACAGATTTTACTCTGAGAATATACAGTGACACTAAGCTCAAATATACAAATCACATCTTTAAAAGCTCAAATAATGAAAAATTAAAAAGTCTCAGAAAAAGAGACAATTAAATTCTTTCTCATTGGATTTGCATTCACAATTGCATTTGCGTATGTCATGTTTAGAGGTAGATTTTTAAGAGGAATTCACATTGCACTTTTTTGATACTTCTGTGTCACCTATCCTTTGTTTATCCAAACTACCTGCATCAATGAAAGGACTTAGGAAGTTATGTGCATAAAAGACATCTCAAACAATTTCAAAACATTTGCTTTACACTTTTTTTTGGTGGCAAAACCAGTGATAATCAATGTTTAAATATCTAAGCTCTGTTTATTGAAACTATTCATGGAAATAATTTCAGAAATGTCTCAGTGCAAGTTTGAAATGCCACGGACAAATGATGAAGCAGGCCTTGACACACAATGTTACTACCAGAAGTGCAGACTGTCCTTTTTGCACATGGGAGACAGATCTACAAGAGACATGTAATGTGGCAAAGTATTTTGATATAGACCACTGCTTCCAGTTAAATATAAATTTAACCATTATTGGCATTTTGGTTAACAGACATATGTTTAGAACACGAATATTTTCCCTTAATCTCTTTACTTTGTATTTCAGCAAAACATGAAGACATTTTAAAATATTTTAAAAGTATAACTCTGTGTCAAAACATTGTGAAATTCCATTTTGTTTTTGAAAAGTTCAGGATTACTGATTTAGTAAGTAGACTTGGCCATGGCTTCCTGTATGTCTCATACATTTATGGAGAAGGGAAATATGTGCCAGTATAAGCAATTGTTCATCAAATGCTGATTTTGAAATTTGAATTGCAGTTCTCATCTTAGCATTAAGCTCCACATGCAAAAATCTGGTTAGCAAGCTGCTGTGCAGTACTTAGCAGTGATCTTTAAAAGTAATTGAATTAATGGTGAATATATGTTGTTCTCATGAGTTTTAGGATTAGGCTTTGTTACTATCACCCTGCATGTCTTTTCCAGATGAGCTTGAAGTGAAATTTCATCCAAAGATAAATTCAAATCTTTCATACAAGATTCACTGAACAACCACTGACCATAAAACATTGTGTTCAGTGGTTTCACATTATTTAGGTAAAAGGTTTTTGCCAAATTCTTATGGCTGAGCTTCTGTTATTAGAATTACTCCGTTCTTATTTCAAAGTAAGTGATGAGTTCATTGTAAGAACAAAAAAAATGTTTTTATCAATTAAAAATAATTTTTTAAAATCGTCCATTCAAACTTTTTACAATATAAGTATTACTATAGAAGATGAGCTATTCTGAACAAACCTCTATATCTGACTGTCCAACAGAAGAATTCAAACCTCAATTCTAATTAACACCATAAATCAATCTAAGGCTTTGTAAGGCTATTTATCAGGAATAATGTGGAGGTAATGTTTCTAAAAAGGGTAATGTTTGATGCGTTGCAGAAACTTTACTGACATCTCTTTGGCATAATACCTGTATCTTATTACTCAGAAACAGTATCTTCATTTTTAATTGATGCCTAGGAAAAAAAGAAGTGTCAGAATTCTTCATGCCCATAGCAGTTTCTACGTATTTTGGCTTTATATTGAAAAAGTATTTTTCAAACTACATGAAAAATACTTTTTTTTTCAACACAGCTATCAGATTTCATTTCTGCTGATAGAATTGTGAGTGCTAGTAATAGCAAGTTATGACCATTGCCTAAAGTCAGCCCTCAGAAAGCATATGGTACATATTTTCAGACTTGTTTTGGTTACATGCTAGTCTGTGTTCTAAATGAGGCATTCTGCTTTAACAGGACTGGCTTACATCTGCTCTACAGCGAGCTCCCCCATGCTTCCTACTCTGTGTTATGCAGGCTTGGCTTTCAATGCCTCTATTCTTCTGGTCCCAATTTTTTCAAGAACAAATCCTGCTAATCATGGCAGATTGTCATTAATTATGTAATAAGAACAAATGTCCACAAAAAGTTAGAATAAAGCCACAGTTTGCTTGAATTGACAGAATGTTTGAACACTTGCTTTCAAAGGAGAAAAGCAGTTGCATTACTATGTTGTTCCACAATGTCTTTCTTTGTTAAATTACCGTATAAAATATGGCAAGTAAATATGAGTAATTTTCAGATGTCATTTTTAGAGGTAAAATCTAATATCATAGGTTTTTCTCAGTCCATCAGCTGTTAAATTGACCTGATATCTCACGTATGAAAGAGGCCAGTTTGTTGCTAATATATGACTTTCTTCCTCGACTGTTTGACCTACTTTAAAATTTTCAAAGCTATTTCAATAGACATTTCAAATATTATACACTAGACAGAAATTTAATTCCCCTGTTCTCTATGGCTTGCTTGAGCAATAAACTGATACAAATTACTCCTAACAAATTGCAAATAACTCACAATAAATGAATCTTATAAGCTTTTCTCTGCATTGTATCAAAGAGCTTCTTATTTTCCTTTTCATTTATGGTGCTTTCACAGTCCAATTCCTTTAAGACTCCAAAGTTAGAGTGTAAGAAATAGTCTTCTACTAATTTATGTTTTTTGTAAATTGATTTTGGTACACCACATTAAATAGTCTTCTTCCAATAACCTGTACCCTCTGATCCTACTACAGTATTGATCATTTGCAATACTTAATTCCAGAAAAACTCACTTAGCTAAAATTTGTACTTTCTCACACTAGCAGCTGTGTGACCCACACCTTGAAAACAGTTTAGTTAACCGACTCCAACATAAATTAGAGCAGAAGGATAAAATAATAAACATAAGAGTTAGTAGACATATATTTTAGATAACTTCAGTATATTTGTACTTAAATTGGGTTGCTAAGTTATAAAACTACAGAAATTCCTTGATGGCATCATATTAATACAATTTAAATGACAATACACAGATGCCATAATAATGAATAATGCAATTATTATGTTATAACTAAGAGATAAATCCAGACTAGATATAATGGGACTTCTAAATTTCTGAATTCTACTCCAGTCACTCCAGTTGTGACCGCTTATTTTGCAGCTTTCTAGGCAGCAAAACTCATTAAATATACCCTTGAAAAATCTCTGAATATTTAGCCCTGCTAGATTATTGGTAGTGTATGAATTTATATGATTTCATTTAAAAAAAAAAAAAGTCTGTGGAGTGATTAAGGAATAAGAAATCTGTGTCTAGCATTAATGACACGTTCTAGATTTTTTTTACTATATGGTTAAAATTTTTCTACTTGAAGGTCTTCTCATTCCTTTCTGTCTTGTGAATAGAAATATGGTATTTGCTCAGAATACCAGTACCACATTTTTGGAACTCTTTTGGAAGATCTCCAGCAACCACTCCTATTCTCAGAGTGGACTGAATTGGGAATTGTAGCCTCATATTCAAAAATGTATTCTTGGAGAAACATATATTTGTCTTTTATTGAACAGAACATTTTCTTTATTAGTAGTCTAACTACTTAAGGAAAGACCCAGATCATACCAGAAATACACAGAAGTTTACAAATTGCAGATCTGCAAGGTTCGAGTATATGTTTGTCCAGTTCTATCAGTAGAATCTGTTTCTCCCAAGTCACTATACTGAATTACTAATCCAGTTTGTTGAGGAATACTCTAATATCTGTCATTTTTAAATCTTGAATAGTGCTCTCACAAAGTATTAGAGGAAATTGTATTCCTGCAATTGTTTTTTTTAATCCTGTAATAACTCTGAGAATTAAGTAACAATTAAAGATTAATTTATATGCTACAATCAAAATATTATTGTGAGGTTTAGAAACTCAACAGAATTAAATGAAAAACACACTTATTGCTTTCGATACTAAAGTTCAACTCCCAAGAGATTTTCTCTCTTATTCAACTCAAATGCTGTCAGAATACTTACACCGTTTCTGTAGCTGGAATTTAATTCTTTGGTAAAACTCTTTTCTTGGCTCTTACTTTCCTTGACAAGGATAAAAATTCCCCTTTCTACTAAGCATTCCATTTATTGTAAAAAACTTTTGTCAATAATTTTCCTGATGTAGAGACTTATTATTTAAACAAGTGGTATTCCAAAACTTTGTACATAAAATAACTATTCAACATACAGACACATTATGTTATAGAAAACTTTTCAGTGAAAGTCTTCATAACACATAAGTATTTGTATTATAAAAGCACATTTAGAAGACAAATGCAGGTTGGTTAAGAATTAATACTAACCACAGTGGTCTCCAAGGCAGTTACTAAATCCGAATCCAAGATCTGAAAAACCTTGTCATATTCTAACCAATGTCATCGTGATAAAATCCTCAAACTTCTGAGGAAATTGTGAAATCACGAATTATGCCTCCAGTTCTGGAATCTGTGTGTGTTGCAGTAAGCAAAAGAACTAAAAAGACGAACTTCCTGAGTTTACAATTGCAGTGACAGAATGTGGACAGCTAGAAAGCTATAGTAATTTATATTCCAATACTAGAGATTCTTAGGATCTTTTTAGAAGCCAGAAATAAGAGGAATTCAGGGAGTTTTGCTTCTTTTTATGCCAATGAATTAATATATAAAGAAATATGTAACACAGGAATGGCTGCACATTAAAATTTCTTGGAGAGAATATCAACTCCAGAGAAACTGTGCAAAGCAACATTCTAGATATTGATACTGTACCAGTAATGTTCTGTGTATGTGAAAAGTCACAGAAAATCTACGGAAAAAAGCATTGTTTCAAACTTAATGCTATTACAAGGCAAGTATTATCTTCAGTAAGTTCAGACAGATTTTTGGCAGGATGCAGAAGAAACTCTCATTGTGTAAGTATCTCTAATCTACATAATTTTGATGTCTTAGAAACTGTAAAACAGGGTTACAAGTCAAACATCTTGTGGAAACAATGCTGAGGAGAGAGTTTTTCCTTGAAGAAGCCAGCAGAAAAGGCTCCACAAAGCCCATCTTTATTTGCTTTTATATGTGTATCGACAAAGCTTAGAGTCATTGAATTACAAATACTAGCATTCTTGCAAGCTTCTGCTGAAAAAACCCCAACCCTTATCGTAATTAAAGGATGTGGCTTAAGCTCAATGAGTCATGTCATTTCTATATAGCATTACTATTAAGTGTCTCATAAAGGTATTTATTCCATGTTGTTACACTCTTTAAAGCTTTGTCACATTGTTAATATTGATAGCTAAAATAACACTTCGGGACAATTAATTATCCTCCAGGAACAATATCAAACTAATATGAAGCACATAGAAGTATGTAAGCAAAAAAAATCATATATATGAGGAATTAATTAAATTATTAAAACAAATTTGCTGAGTTATGAGCATATGTTGAGACAAAGGAATGAATTAATGCAGTTTCATCTGTTATTGTAATAATTCTGCCTTTTGAATCTGATATTTAATAATTTATTTTACATAATATAATATTATAATTAGCATTATAAGAAGTTTATTCAAT
>VZSC01019256.1:197229-223865 GCA_013398225.1 Steatornis caripensis | reverse complement strand
AATTCTACTTCACTCTGTATTCTTAAGAATATTGTCAAAAATCTTATATTTTTATTTCTTTGAATTAATCTCATGTAGTCATTTTAACTACATTCTTTTTATTCATCCTGCACAGTAGTTTAATCAGTTTCTTTAATTAGATATAGTTCTACAAGCTTTACAGCCATATTCTTAGTTTTTTCTTTATATTGTTAGTGTCATATAATACACGGGAATCTTATTTTATGTTATATTATAATTTAAAAGTAATTATCATTCTTTTAACCAGGGAGAACGTTCTTACAATATTTAAAATAAAGGAATAGGAACAGACATGGGAATGTAGACACTGAATTATATGGAAATTCTTGTGTCTTGCTCTTCTGATCATTTAGTTAGAGGAAAAAAAAAGAAAAAAGTGAAGCAACTAAAATATATTTTAACTAATGGCACAGTTAACACCAAGGACTAGATAATGAAGATATGCTTCCTTTTAATTGATACTGAAATGATTCTGAGAAACACTTTTTTCCTAATAAGTAGGAAAAAAATAGATTATGAAACCAGAATAATAGCCTACAGTCTTCAAAGTAAACTTAGCCTCATGCTGAATGCAGCTGCTCAACCTCTCAGCTGAATTTCTCCACTTAAACCCCAGTTATAAAAGTGGGAGGAAATCCTGCTTTTGTGTTTTACTTCTATCTTCTCTTAGTGTAATTTTAATCTGAATTATCAGTGCAAATAATAAGATTCAGATATTTTTATAAAGATTTTATTTCTTTCTTGCTCTAGAGACTTTCAGTAATGTATAGCATTAACTCGTATTTTCCTCTCAGACCAGTTTTTGCAAATAAATTTTTTTACATAAAAAGTGCTTCTTGAATGTTAGACAGTGAGATTAGAGAAATTGTTACAGCTGTCGTATATAAACAAGGAAAAATATTTTTTCAATTGATTTTATATATAAAGTACAGATTTTTCTTTAAATTTCATAAAGTAAAATAGAGATAATGGTGTAAAGTAAGATTATGATTTAGCAGCAGTTCATTTATATGTCTTTTACAAATACAGTGATTTAAGTGGGTTAGGAATCTGACTTTACAAAAGGGAAACTGATCTCTCCAGTTGCAATTAGTCAAGCAAAATCTTAAAATCTTTCAAAATCTGAAGATTCACCTCTGCCCCCAGCATGGAAATCCTTTGTATCCCATCATAT
Source organism: Steatornis caripensis (assembly GCA_013398225.1). Taxonomy (NCBI): domain Eukaryota; kingdom Metazoa; phylum Chordata; class Aves; order Caprimulgiformes; family Steatornithidae; genus Steatornis; species Steatornis caripensis. Next base: position 222,670 of record VZSC01019256.1, on the reverse strand, counting down.
GATTTTTTGCATTTTCACACAGTTGCTTTATTCTTCTTCCCTAAATTTCTTACCTTCTTAATCCGAACAAGCTGAAAAGGTAAGGAATGAAAGGCAAATAGGTAGAGGTAAATTACTCCTCTTGTGAGGGATGGAAAACTAATGTACAAAGAAAGCCAAGAAGAATCCTGAAATGTCCATTTATATCCAGAGAGAGTTTTAGAGCTGACATTAAATATACAACTTCATAAACTTTTAGTTAGATTTCTCTTCTGAAGTGATGGCTGAAAATATATATTTGTTTCAATTCCATCTCAGGTTAAGCAGACACTTCCGATTCAGAATCAATTCTAGCTCCAGAAAAAAAGAAATAATGAAGAAAAGAACCCCTCACCAAAACGGTTCTTGAAGTGATTAAAGTTTACATTTAAATTCATTTTGCTTCATTATTCTTGTCCCTGTTTTTTTTTACTTTGGGCAACACCACAATCTGTGCATTTTTTGAAGGTGGTTCAGATGTTGGCTATTTTGAACTTAATTCTGAAGCACCTAAATCTCCTCATGAATTGGATATGGAAACTTAACACAGTAATTTAAGAATCAGACGTGTAAAAGTAAGGATTCACAGTTCCCCTGTCCTAAGCTCTTTTTTGGGTTTATGTACAAGTTTTCATTAGAAGATAGAGCTGATCAGATAAAACAGTCATGACATCACAGTTCTGCTCTCTGCATAATAAACAGGTGATCAAACATGGTCCTTTTGACTCACTCCCACTGATTTATCATCTTTGAAATATTTTGATTGAACTTAAGAGGACAATAATAAGCTTTATTGTCCATAAGTGAACAAAAGAACCACAGTACTCAAAGCATCTAGTAGAAACACCCACATATGCTTGAGTGTGCTGTATTACAGTCTCTTGTAAGCCTTGGTCTTACCCTTTGTTCTTTTATAAGTAGAAATTCTGTGATCTGAGGGCAAAGGTTCTCTGCTTTCAGATATGACTTGGTAAAACTGGATATTAACTACATGCATCATACAAGCTTCCTATTGCTGGCAAGGAAAAAAGCGCATTAGGAAACACACATATACTGCATTATTAAATGCACCAGCCATCAAGGTCCAGTTCTGATAGTCTTTTGGACTACTTTTTTCAATAATTTGAACAGGTGACTGAGCAGAGAGTTTCCTCTTTTCTCATACCAAATTATCATGAGTTTGTTTTCATTCAATATTTTTTCAAAATCCCTTCTTTAGTCATTTCACTCCTGCATAAGTACAGGAAATTCAACCAAGTGTTCCAAAAGCAAGGAAGGCACCTTCAATTTTTTTTCTCTACCTGATGATCAATTAAGAAGCTCGTAAGTCTACACACAAGTACTAGAGAAAATTAATTTACAGAGACAAGGAGTTAACTTTTTTTCAACTGAGGTATTAATAGAGGTTCTGTGTTATCTTGCTGAAGATTTGGATAAATGCAAGAAACAATTATGTTCCTTTATGGCACTCAGAAGCTGAAACTCTAATTTTCATTCTCTACATAACATCATGTAAAATAAAAATCAGAAATTGAACTGTATGAGCAGATATGTGTGAGGAGCAGGAGCCTAGGGGAGGTAGAAAGATCAGGATTGATGACAGAGAAGAGGGCATGAGCATAAGTAAGAACAGCATGATAGCATTACAAGCACCTACAAATGGAGGGGAGATCACTTACCTCCTTAATAGGAAACTAAAGATATTCACATGGGCTATGAACCTCCCACACACATGTGCAAACTACAGATTTTCTCAGGATGCTATTGATAATGTTAAGTTATTTGACAAATAGATGCACCTATTTAGAGGACCAAGAGTATAGCAGAAAACTGTCAAGGGCAGAGATGGTTGGCTGCTGCACAGCAAAGGGTAAACTGGGAGCTGAGTGTGGTAGCAGGGCAGGAGGGAGCAGTGGCTGCACCAACAAGGAGCGGGGATGCAGAGCAACAGGTCTGGGCCATGATCAGGTCCAGAAACAGTCCACTGTTAACCCAGCAAGGCTGCAGTGAAGAGGCAGGTCTGAGAGCAAGCCAGGAAGCCAAACCAGCAAGACACAGACAGGGTCAGGGAGGCAAGACAGGCACAGTTGTAGTTGCAGTGTTGCACAGGCGGGGGTCAGAAGCACAATCTCAGTTTAAAGGCAACTCCCAAGGAAAGGAGGAGCTGGCCCTCTCTTTCAGCCCCCTTCACAACAGCTCTTGTCAGCGAAGGAACCGACCTCAGCCTCAGCCATCTGAACTCCATACCTTACCTCCTGGAGCGAGGGTGTCCTCAGGGTCCTTGAATTTTTCTAGAGAAGAATTCCCAGGAAACGGTTTTAGTTTGAATAGTTTAAATAATGGTTTACATAGTTCAGTAACAGTTTAAATAATCAAGGAGTTTACTATGGCTTTTTATATAAAGTACTTAAATACACTGAAAAAACCCAAACAAACCCGAACCTCAAAACAAGTGCAGAAACAGACTCATCAGAAGACAGATCATTAAATGATACGTTGGTTTCCAGGCACTGTTTGGGGTATGCATTTCTGATACACTTTTGCTACATATAGCCAATATATAATGACTTCAAATATAAGCTCTTTTTTGAGCATTATTTCTCCTGAAACAGATTAATTATTGATGGTCATTTTATTTACACAGCCTCAAAATTAAAGAATGAGTTAATCCTCCATCAGCAAGGGTCAAGTAGTTACCGTTTACTCCTTGTATTTATTTGTCTGTATGTTATGTGTGTAAGTGAATGGGATGAAGGAGAGAAGAAAGCTGTGTGGAATCTAAATCATGTTTTTATGTAAGTAGAGAGTTCACAGGAGTGCTTTAGATCCCATTTTCCTTCACCCAAAGTATGTCATAATATAAGGTACCTAATACCAGCATCTGTGCTAGCATGGGTCCTCTGTTGGAACATCAGCTGATTTCAGTTAGTTGAAATAGGAAAATGGGAGCAACCTGTCATTCTTTCTATAATGCTTTTCACTAACATCCATATCATAACATACGTAATGTCACTTAATTAAGACACTTTGTTGATCACAAACTCAATCCAATTTACAAGCAGTTAAACTTTTAAATAATCTTTATCCAAACATTAAGTAATATCTTAACATTGTAACTGCATGTGTCTACCTCACTCCAGTGTGCTAAAGTATTTGTGAATTTAAAGCATTGTGTTAACATCTTAATTGTAATTGAGAAGGCAATTTCCTGGCTGGCATTGTGTAAAACAGACAGAGTACCAGCCATGAATTTTTAACTGCCATGTCAATTCTTCTAATTATAACTGGCAGCATAATTATCTAGAATATTGCCCAACAAAAATGCTTTGTATTATTATTATTGTTCCATCATAGTAAAGCCTTATTTTTTTTCCATTCAGTTTTATCAGTATAACATATTCTTCAGGTTTCTTAGACAATACAGGGTTTTTTTGATTATTCATTTTGCCATATTTAAGCCTCTTTTTACCCTATTCCAATATGATATCTATTCCAATATCCCTATTTCCCCCTGTTGTCTTTTTAAAAAGTAAAGAATTTCAGAACCAAGAATAAACTAACATAAACATCCAAATTCAACACCAGCTTTAGCAAAAATACTGTCTGCTTTAACATTTATGTTAATTACATTATCACTGGTTTCATTAATAAGAACAAGACAATGAAATTAATAAATTTAGGTATTTAAAATTTAATTTTAAGGACAGGTGTAAAAAAATTGAAATTCTAATTAGAGTCAGTAATTTAAAATCCTTATTACTTTGCCTAAATAACCAGACTGTGTGATGTAAAGACAGGAAATCTACCTCTTAGGACAGTGATTGCTGTGAACATAGTTGTTTCCAAAGCATTAAAGTAGCTTTAGATTTAAAGCAATCTCCATAGCTACAATGTACCTGTAAAGGCTTTGTCTCTCTGCCAACCTCCCTTCATTATCCTTTACATCAGGATGAAGTTCACTGTAAACTCTGCCATCACATCTGCCAATACATGAAGCAATTTTAGCAGCTGTACTTCAAGATATTCTGGAACGATGATAAAATATGACTATATGAATCATATCCTTAGGTTCTTACTCAGTTTTCACTCAACCTTTACTCAGTCAAACTCCTATAGGTTTGTAATCACTCTAGGATTTAGCCAAATGTGCAAACAACATAAGTTGGTTTGGTTCTTTTCTTCAAATGTTTACCTGTCTTGATTAAAAATTGATCTTACAGTACATAGCATGGCTTAGACTTTATAGATCTGTCTCACTATAGACAATATTTGAACTTCTATATCAGAAAAGTATTGAAGAATGAAGATTTTTAATATAAATTCTTTTTGATTGACAGTTTGACAAGAAATATCAGTATTTTTGAAATTTAAGAAAACTGCCATATAAACTGTCTTTCTGTCAAGATAAAAATGGTGGTTTTAAAAAGAAGGTCACTTAGTATGATTTTTGGAATTAAAACTCATCCAGCAGTGTACCCGATCCACCATGTATGGTGAAAGGAATTTATTGCTGCTTCTGAGTACTGAAAAAGTTCATGCTGTCATTGATTGACCTTTAAAAAGAAAAATGTAGCTGGCTTATGGGTAAAAGCATTTATTTCCCCCTTACTTTCTCTATTTGTGTTTACTGCATAGTTTCACAACTTTTTCAAGTCTGCCAGCATAAATGAAATGTTCAGTTGTCACAAGAGCACAATGAACTGTATGTATAAACCCTTGATTAACAGTAAATCATCGTAATCTTTAATTTAAGATGTAGCAGTCAATAAGTGCATGTGGTAGCCTACCAACCATCTATATTTTGTCTAAATGATTCCAGGCATAGCTGTGGAAGATTACTACAGCAGCTAAGGTGCGTTCTTTCCTTTTTTTTTTCTATTCATGAAATAAATCACGTATCACACTTTTAACAAGTTGTCAGTATATTCCTGATCTTTCATAGAATCCTAGAATGGTTTGGGTGGATATGGATCTTAAAGACCATCTAGTTCCAACTCCCCTGCCATTGGCATGGACACCTTTCTCTAGACCACGTTACTCAAAGCCCCAGCCTACCTGGCCTTGAACATTTTAAGGAAGGGGACATCCGCAACTTCTCTGGGCAACTTGGTCCGGTGTCTCACCACTCTTGACATGAAGTATTTCTTCCTAATATCTATTCAAAATCTTCTCTTACTCAATTTAAAACCATCACCTTCTACCCCATCACTGCATGCCCTTGTAAAAAGTCCCTCTCCAGCTGTCTTTTAGACCCACTTCAGGTACTGGAAACCTTCTGTAAGGTCTCTCCAGACCCTCTCTTCTCCAGGCTGAACAACCCCAACTCTCTCAGCCTGTCTTCATAGGAGAGGTGCTCCAGTCACCTGATCATCTTCACAGCTTTCCTCTGGGCTCACTCCAACAGGCCCATGTCCTTCTTATGTTGGGGGCCCCAGAGCTGAACGCAGTACTGCAGGTGGGGTCTTACGGGAGTGGAGTGGAGTAAAGGGGGAGAATCACCTCCATAGAACTTGAGAAGGAAGCACACCCAGAAAATAGAGATTGATTACCAGATTATCTGAAACATGATGAAAGTCATAATTAATCCATCATCTCTAGTAGTGCATGTTTACTTATTGAAATTTGACATCAACTTTTATTACTTCATCTTCCACTTGGCAGCAGTATCATTTGTATTTCACTTATGCTTTTCTGAGTCATCTGTGATGCTGTATTTTTATATTGAATTTCAAAAAATAATGCAATGCACTTCATGCATAACAGTCTTTCTCTTATAGTATTAGAGGAATATAAATCAACTTGTCCTGAAGGCAAGAGGTATCTCCTTTACAGGAATACAGTGTTAATCAGTGAAATTCACTCTTTAAGTAGAAAAATATGCTACAGGACAGGTAGAAATGTTAAAATGTCATAACAGTATTTCTACCATCATATTCAAAAAGAAACAGAGCAAAGATTATCATTAAATGAATTAAAAATATTTCTCTCAAATTATTTTTTTAATGGATAGAAGAATATTTGTGTCTGTTTCCATCTGTTTCTTGGCATGTATTGTGCCCAAAGCTAACTGTACTGGAACCGTTAATGGAAAATTAATGGATAGATTGCTCTTCTGAAGACTTAAAAAAAAAAAGAGTATACTATCTAGAAACTTGTATTGGTTAAATAGAAAACAATATCAGAACTGAATTCTGCAGAAATTGCTTCTGTCTTGAACATAAAAATGTGTATTTCAAAATAATACACAAATTAAAATGTATTTGCTGAGTGATGCACAAATGAACAGGCCACAGTTCACTCAAAGGCAAAACAGATGGAAATAAATTTTACAAATGAAAATATAGTTCACAAATGCTAACAGGAACAAAATGTGAGAGAAGTTTTTTCTAACTATTAATTCTATACTTTATTAGAGTTGGTAGGTTGCGAATTGCCTGTAAAGCTGAGGCAGATGAAGTAAAATATGTTCCAATTATTTTAATATTTTATTTTTATTCCTAGGCAAAAAAAAAACTTTTAAAAGGGCTACTTTTCTATGGCTTGCAAGACTCCTCTTTATTATAACCACATGTGAGGCCAGCCAGGCAACCTTTTCTACTTTAAAGATTTTTCTCTGGTCCTTGATGGAAGCTGTGAACTAGGTTTATCAAGAAAAGTGGTAGCGTCTATAGTTCTACACAACTATTCTATAATTTCCAGATAAACTCTGCTTAAAATGATCTTATTATTGTATGAAGTTATTAATGTGGAATGGCTTCTAAAATGTTTCAAGAAATAAATCGTTCAGTATTCAACATTTACTTACATTTTCTGTTTCTGAGATTTCAAATTTCACAATATTAGTACTTGAAAAACTAAACAAAAATGGTCCTTTTCACATTTAGAATTAATTTTTTTCCATGTTGTAAGAAAAATTTTATTCAGACTTTCAAATGTATTACTAACCAGCATATTTTAAAATAGAGTACCGTGAGCTTTACATGACTAATTTGAAAAATGTATCCAAGTAGAAATTTTATTTTTTCTGAATGTAGTTATCCTATTTGTTTCATTAAATGCTTTGTATTTATTTTTCTAGCTTGCAAACTAAACCTGGAACTACAAAGGTAATCTAATTTGTCCTGTTTCTGAATAATTATCAGCAATAAGGATTAGTTGATTCTTTATCTGTCTTCACAACCACCTGTTCTGTCACACGCATTCTGCTTGCTATAGTCATTTACTGGTAGTTAATAAAGAAATCACTTAAGAATGCACTTTGAAATTTCCATGATTTTTTTTTTAAGCAATACTGCCAAGATTCCAGTAATTCATTTAAACAGTATAAGTAATCTGAAGAAGAAGCGCAGTGGAAAATGATTACTGAATATATTGATGACATTTTCTGGCAGTTACTAATTTGTTTTCACTGAAAATTAAGTTCAAATACATCTACAACCATATAAATTTGTCAGGTAAATTGCTGACTGGCTTCATGTCTCAGGCAGAAATCACATAGGTGAATGAAATTGAATTAGATTACCAAAACCATTTTATTTTAAGATTTGTAGAAATACACCTTATAGTGAATTGCTTGTGTTTTTGTTCTTCGGTTATTTGCAGTCAAAATATTTGGGAGAGAATTGCTTGAGTGTGATCTTGAGTTAGCTGGTTATAGTTACTTTTGTCATGTTATTTTATTTGCTAGCATTTACAAGCAGAAAATAAATAAGTATTTTTAAGACAATTGGAGAATAGTAACACAAAATATATATTTTTTTTTAAGATCAGAAGAAATTAACAAAATGCAGAATGTTAAAAAAGGCTTGACAGTGGAGAGAATGTACAGCTATAGCTAGTTCCATGAAAGACATTGAGTTTTCAAATGTTCATCACATTGTGATAAATGTTCTTTGGGAGATAATAAATAAGGACGAAGATCCTTAAAGCCTCACAACACTAGTTAAATAAGGTAATTTTGATTTTTCCCTTTTGAGCATTTAACAGATTTCTCTAGTCCACCTGAACTTTTACTTAAATGGAAACAATAGCGCTTGCTTCTTTTAAAGGTGGTCTAAAAATTTCTAACAAAGAAACTTTCTGTAATGAATAGATGTTCTTCCTCTCAATATTTAAATTTTATGTACATACACACAGATGTAAGCATATTTGTATGTGAAGTTGACTTCACTTTGGAGAATTAATTGTTATCTAATGGTGAGGGCCTTGTACTGTAGAAAAGTAAAAGACCATATTTTAAAAAATCTGTATTATTAGAGAGTGCATACTGCACCATTATTTTTCTGCTACAGTTCAGATTTGTTTGGATACCCATACCTGGCTACACTTGCTTAGACTTGCAAACAATATAGAAATGATCTTACTGACCTACTTGTGGCAGTAGGTCAAGTATCCAAAGGTTGAAAGGATACAACAGATGAATTTGACCCTCACACTATTATTATATATACATTCTTTGAAAGTCAATATGGCAAACAGAGAAGTCTTACTACATTCCAGTGTACAAATTGCTAGTACAACATTGTACGCCAAGTGCTCTCCTTGTTCATATGCGTGTTTATAAATCATTTTTTTCATATGATTACATATAATTTTTTTTTTAGCTCATGAACTCTAGTTGATAAAAACAAGAAGCATGTCTTTTGGAATGGTGCAGGTCTCTAAAAAACCATGGAAGTGTCAATATAAATACATTTTGTCCAACAAATAGCTTTATAGATCAGATCTGTGGGCTTATTGCAGAGGGCTGGGTGGAATGCATGTTACTTCCACCAATTACCAAAAATATTCCATGAGCTCCAATGGGAGATATTCTGAGTAAATGGATGTTTATTTAAATAAATATATAAGTTTGGTATAAAGATTAAGATTATGATGTGGAACAGTAATTCCAAGAGTAATTACACTAAAATCAATAGGAATCAGATGCCTGTTTTTCAACATATGTATATCAGAAACTGGCCTCTGCAATCCAGCATCTAGCATATTTTTGGTTATCCTACTACACTGTCTCAGATCTGAGTAAGCAATATGTAATCACATCACATGAGATTGTCACTATGGAAATTAACTACTTAATATGTATTTTTGAGAAGGGAATTAGTCTAATTGTTTACACAAATGCAGTAATTACATTTCCTTTCCATCAAATTTTTCCAGTGTTGGTCAATTATTTTTCAAAACAATATTGATTCTCTCACTCCAGCTCCTGAGCTTCATTTAATTTCTGTCTGCACATTCCTTGCAACTCTGTCTCTTGTTTTATTGTTTCTTCTGGCTCTGTTGATTTTATTTTGAGAAAATAATATGTAAGACTTGCTGTGTATGCCTATGTGTTGTGGAAGATGTGAGTTGTGTACCGCCTAGGGCCTGTGCAGCTAGCAATAAATAAATAAATCTCAACTGATAAGTGTGAAGCTATTGCAACTTCTAGAAGTTGTAGTAGCTTTTTTGATGCTGATAGCTGTCTTTTGGGTTTGGCAGCATGACAGAGAAGTTCTTATGTTCCCTGTAAGTTTTCTTTTTCTTTTTCCCTCTGTCATAGCCAGTAATAAAGGGAAATTGTCTTTCCTTCAACAGGTTAAAACATGATGTCTGACAAACACACAGATCTGTGCACATACGCATGAGTTGTTAGTCACCTTTAGATCATTGGGTTGGAAATGTTTGGTTCAGATACCTGGGCAGACTGCAACATTTGTTGCCAGAGCTCTAAGTGTGACTCCTCCAGGCAGCAACAGTTTACTACCTGTGTTACAGTCACTTCAACCAACAGCAGTCACTGCTGCTTGCGTTATATGTTTTTCTTCTGGTGGAGCTCGCATTTCTTTTGTTATTGATATATGCTATTTTTAATTTCCTGAAGGAAATAAAAGAATAATTATTATTGTTCAGCAGATTTTTCATGTAAAGTACTGAATACTTCACGATGAGGGTGGTGAGTCACTGGAACAAGTTGTCAAGAGAAGTTGTGGATGCCCTCTCCCTGGAAGTGTTCAAGGCCAGCTTGTATGAAGCTTTGAGCAACATGATCTAGTGGAAGGTGTCCCTGACCACGGTAGGGGAGTTGGAACTAGATGATCTTTAAGGTCCCTTCCCACCCAAACCATTCAACAATTCTATGATTCTATATTACATCTATAATTACTGGGCTATTAAATGGTTTATAACAAAAACAAATTTACAGGTTGTTCTAAATTATGTGAAAAAGGAAGTTATATGAAAACTGATCAAAAATCTGTGTTTTGTGCTTCAGCACTCATGTTTATATCCTCCTGCAAAATAATGAAACTACTATTACTACACTTTCCAGATTTGGAAACTAAACTAACAAAGTAAAATCACTTCTGTATGGTGAAGCCAGAAGATATAGAAAAACATCTGTTCCAAGGATAACTTATTCCTTTGAGTACAGAACAATAAAGTATTGGGAAACATCTCCTGATATTACTCTAATATATCCACTGATAAAAAATAAGTGACTTAAGGAATTGATGGATTAATCCATAAATAGTTTCTTTGTTAACATATTATGCCAATATTTTTATGGGCTACTTATACTGAAATAAGCTATTGCAGTAGCTATTTTGTTCTGCCTTTGGTTTGCTTAGGTTAATCTAAAAAGAACTTCATAAGGAAGCCATAATTCCTGGTGTAAATTACAGACTATAATTTATCTCATTGTTCTCTTAGATAAATATATGTGAACAATTTAAATAACAAGTAGTATCTAAGAAAATAGTTCTTGTATCTGTACAATATGCCTGACTTTCTGTCCTCGTGTGAATACCTAGGTATCAAAACACAGATTATTCCAGGAACACATCCTGCAGTTCCAGCTAATTCAGATCTTAGGTTTTGATGTGTCTCAGTCCCAGTATTGTAGTAAGTGCCTTTGTTTGAGAATATACCCAGTTCTCTCTATTAGCTTGCATCCCTAAATAAATTAATTCTTTGGGATTGACATTAGTATGACTGAAGATAGTGAGATTCAAGTACAATTTTAACCCAGAAAAGGAACATCGTACTTAGTCAACAACACAGTACAACAATAACCATAATGATCTAATGAAACGCAAGACCTTGCAACAGCAGGAAAATAGAATGAGTACATAGGTTGTATGCCTATATTTCCATGTCTGATGGTACTTTAGCTCTACATTGTCTTTGGCAGTTAGCTCAGGGATTGTCTTTTGTCTTCCTTCAAGTCATATAGGATTGACTCTTGTTCAGATTCCTAAAGTCTGCTATTTGGAAAGATTTTGGCAACAACAATTTTTGCCTAAACCAACATCCAACAGAAACAAACAACATACTTCTCTAACATGGCCATCTCATTCCAATTGTTTGTTTCAAATTTAAATTGTGAACACATTAGAAGGCTCTGGGTAAGTGCCCAGAGCTGGCACAATTCACGCACTCCTTTTTGCTCTTCATACAGTGAAAACAACCCTTTGCATTCAGTGAGCACTCCTGGTAATTCTAACCATGTTCAAACTGCAGAGATATTTACCTTATCTGGTAAAGCAGTGAGAGCTACAAAAAGGTCTATAGAACTTCAATTCATTGAACCTTTCTTCATCCTAGACTGTAAGTGGAGGCATCCAGTCAATGCGGTAGCAGTTACCTATCCAATTTTTCCAAGGTGTTAGCTGGTCCAGAGTTAGGACTCTGGTGAGCTTTCTCCTCTTTGGATAACTGATTTGACAGAAAGAGAGGAGCTCCTGCTTACGGTATTGTATCATCCCTGTAGACTCAAACCTTGGCCTGCTTTGCATAAGTGTTTGTGTTTCAGCTTGATTTTGAAAAAGTTTGCAGAAGAGTCCTACATATGAAACTGAGTAAGAATACAGCATAAAGAGTAGATGTCACAGTTTAAAGCTGAGATGGCTATTAAACACAACACAGATGCTCTTTGTTAACCCCCTCCCACATCAAAAGGGAGGAAAAAGAAAAGGGAAAGAGACTTGCAGGTTGGGAAAGTTAAAACAGCTTTTATCTAACTACAATAATAAGGTATTATAATAATAAGAGGAATAATAATGAAACATATACAAATATATACAAAACCCATATCAAGCTCCCACCTCCCTGATAACAAGTACATCACGCAGATGGTCCAGGGTATGCCCTAGGAAAGTCCTGGATTGTACTCAGAAGCAGTCAGGAACTGAATTCAGGAATACACAGATAAGAGACAAAATAATTGGGCAGAGCCTTCCTCAGATGCTCAAGCAAGGAGCTGGACAGCACTAGAGAGCCATATTCTACCACACTACTAGAACCCCAACTGACAGCCCCATGCTTGGCTTAAATAGGGTCCTGGGCCATGGAAGCACCAGGTGAGGCTAGTTAGGGCAGTTAAAGCCCATTAATGCCCTCGGGCCACTGGGCATAAAAGGAGAGGGAATGACACTTGTGATTGCTCAGCTTTATACTGAGTACAATGTGTATGGGATAGAATACTGCATTTGGTCAAACCAGGACAATAGACTAGAAATTTTCTTTTGCTTCTCTCTTGTATGAATTTACTAGTTAGATAGCTACAACTTATGTTTAATAACTGTTTTGGCAACGCTAGGAAAAACTAGGAAACAACTTCAGGAAATGATATTACAAAGAGGGTGGGGGAGCAATCGGGCGTTTTTTTGGTGTGTTCAGTTTTGTAATGATTACTTAATTAAAGAAGCAAAAAGTATCACCTCTACCTTCTTGTAAGTTCTGTAAAAAGAGCATTTAAGAAAGGAAACTGATGATCTCAGGTCATGATCATGGGCAAAGAGGTCAGCTGGTTGTAGTATCTGCACATGTAGAGAGTAGCCATTTGGATGACTTCATCATTTCTTGTTTAGATCTCATATTTATTTTGTGAATTACTATGAAACCCAAAATATGGTGTGAACTGGTCTTCCTAAACACTGAAACTCTTTATTCAATTAACATTGGATGAGATCTACTGACCACCTGAAAACTCAGGAAAATAAGAATTAGGATGCTTGGATTTGAAGGCCTGTATGAAGAACTGGTGCTTGCTCTCTTGGATGAGCAAAGAACATTCAGAAGCTTCATTTTGACATTGGAGAGGCTCACTATTGCTCTATGGAGTTGGTAAACTATCATTTGTTCTGCAATCATGTTAGGGGAATGCATGTACCTTTCAAGTCTGTTTATCATCCTCTAAGCGCTCTGGTCCTCCATGATCTATACCTATGGTATTTCCTCCAGGCAGCCTGGAACGACTTTCCCAGCTGTATGGAGTAATAGAGGCTACTGAACAAGACCATTAATTAGAGAGTATATTACTTTCTGATCTTTTACTTACTTCTCAACCACTGTGACTTCTGTTCAAAATCAAGAAAAATCTCAACAGTTAAGCAACACAAAAAGCACAGGATGATCCTTTGGAAAAGCCAATACGTCCCTTTCTTTGCAGGGAACATGACAAGGAAGGAGTTTGTACAAGCATGACTTCTTAATTTCAATATGTCCTAATGATGCTCATTTCTGGACCAGCAGAAACTACTTGCTGCATTAGTCAACATGTCTTGCTAAATCTTTTCTCTTTTTCTTTCACAGATCTCTCCCAACCACACGAGCTATGTTCCTGTACCATGCTGGAGGTATGCTCTGATGTTAAGTCCTTTGGGATTTTTTTCTAGGAGCTTTCCTGTGTCTGATGATTTGTGTTTGTAAGTATTTGCCTGAGTAGCCAAAGAACACACAGTGTCAGCCCTGATCTCACAGGGAGAAGGTTCTCACAATGTTTTTGTGCAGCTTGGCCTAAAACAAACAGCTATGACAAACTGTAGCTGTGGACTAGCTCCTGTTGCCCAAGCATATGCCTGTGACTTTATTTTTTTTTTTGCCCAGAAGCAATATGCCTCACTGTTTTATTTGAAGTCTGCCTCTGCCACATCACTTCCTATTTCACCTACTGCTTCCTAGAAATCTGCAGAGCTTATCAGCAGAGAACACATTTTATATAGGTATTTACCAGATCCATGGTTTCCTCGCCTCATAGTTCCTCAGTTCACCACATTTAACTTCGGGGCTTTTTGTAGTGACTAAATTAAAATATACGGGATTTAGACACAGTCTTTAAGGTTAACGAAGCTTCAAGATATGCCTTCTGGAAGACACGGCGAGATAAGGAGAGATTTGGCATGGATGTTGTCCTTATTCATTTTACAGGTGAAAACTCACCCTAGTTCCTTGTTTCTTAGTGAGGAAAATATTTAGTTTGCCCATGAGTGAAACTCAGGGATGAATTAATATGGTAAAAAACTGGTACTAGATAATACCATTCCAAAGGGCAAGTAGTTAACCATCTTCTGTGATTTTTTTTCCTATTTGAGTAACTGAGTAGCTGTCCACTTCTTCTTCACTTTAGAGAAAAGGAACGAGTCCTCCATTCCTTCAATCAAAGGATTCTGTAGAGTCATAACAGAGATTGTCAGCATGACCCCAAAACAGCTTGGTCATAACTGGTTCTAGAGCAACAAGACAGTTTAGACAATTTTCAGGGGCAACTCAAGACAACTGAGTTCAGCTGATCGGCTGATGATATTTATGAGGAAAAAAGCAACAACCCGGATAAGTATTTTCACTGTCTGTGAAGGAGTGGTTGCAGCAATGGCTGATGATGCTGAAAATTGAATACATCTGTGTAGATATGTACAAGTGTGGTACAGAAAACTTTGTAAGCACATTTCCAAGGTGCCTAACATGTCTTATTCTAATTTTGTGAATGAGCTGCACAGTCTTCATCATCTTCCAGTTTGTATTTATTGAAGCTGCAAATAAATTGATTGTGATTGTTCGTGACAGTTTTTCATAGACCTCTGTCGTGTTAAGAGCAGGAAGTGTTTGTGGGGGAAAGTTCCCCACCCATGTGCATTTGACAAGCCTGTTAACATCCCAGGAAAGACAAGACCCTTGTGCCCAATCAGCCTGTCCAAACCTGACTAGACAGCCCACTGTATCAGAGTTTGATTCGAATGTCCTCTTTGGGATACCCTGTTCAGACTCCTCAGTCAAACAAATTATTCAAGTTTCTGGAAACTTAAACCAAAACAAAACTCAGCTGAGCATTTTATTATACAAATCCATGACAGTTTAAGGTTCAGAAATTTTTAGTGACAGTAGACTAACTGCAAAAACAAGTGTGAAAACAGTCAACATACAAGATCTAGTCACCTAATAAAAGAAAAGCTAGCTGAAGATAATCACTGAGTGGTCTTACCCAATAGGCATCCCTATGGGGGAGAAAGTAGGATTGGCCTGTCAACCAATCCCAGCAGTTACAGTGGAGTCTTCTCTAACTTTATTCTCTCCTCTAGCCCTTTTATATTATTTAATTTTTAAGTAGAGTTTGAGTGACTCTAGTCATAATACTTTTGTCACTGATTGGTGAAGAATTCTCTCACTTAGATTTAAAGGTATATCTCCCCTTAAGTTCACTACCCATGCTCAGTGATGGGTGGTCATACCTTGGAGGGAGGCAGCTTTGGGATGGAGGTGTGTTTTTTAGTATTATAATGAGATTATGAGCAATGTTCATCTGAGGGATAGAGATTTTGTAACGGTGGTAGGCTCAGTCTCTTATCCTCCTTTGTTGGCGGCCACTACGAGGTTTATCAGTTCTGCAGTCCCATCCTTGCAAAGATTAGAACAGAGCCTGGCTGCAGAGTCTTCACTCCTCTCCACCCTCCGTTCTGTTCCTCTTAGCATGTGCTAAGGTTGCAGATAGTGTTGTTTAGGGAACTATCATGGGAATAGTCAACTGCATTCTGTCTTGGAGGACGCAGCTGTATTTTACCCTAAAATTTCCTTAGTGTTATAACTTTAAACTTTAGAAGTTTTTTTCCCCCTAGCTTTCTCTAATCTCCCCCCACTCTCCTCCTCCCCCAGATCATTATCGCACAACTTCATTTCAGGTAGACAGGTGAAGAATATCATTGGATAGCTTTGATCTACAGAAGCTTGGATTTATTAACGTTCTGGGCACACTGAATGTGTGTGTGTTTCCCCACCCCCATTTATTTCCCTTTTTTCTTGAAATTGTTGGTGATGTCCTTGAAGTCTAGCGTATTTATAGGCAACCATTTATTTATTTCTTGGACTCTGTTTCCTAGTTTATGGGGGAAATTGCCCAAAGCACTGGATCAACACCTACAGTTCCTAGCTTTGAAGAGATAAGCGTCAATAAATATTAAAACTGGAGTAAGAGCAAACTCAGTTCTAGACTGCCAAAGAGATATCAGAAGGTAATAATCTTCAGTCAATTAAAACTGTAAATCTGCATTATAGTAAGCTACATAAACATGAAAGGTTAAGATTTCTCTTACATTCTTATACAATATTAGAGTATTAAATTTCAGTATTACACATTATTAAACATTGTGTTTTCCCAGTGCACAAAATTCTTTCCCATAAAGCACAATGAATATGAGAAACCAAATGTCATTATAGAGAGATAAGCAAGACTGTTATACTTACCAATGAACCCAGGAGCAAAAAGAAGATCATTATTACCTTCAGAACCCTCAGTCTAGATCATCTTGTAAGACAAACTCTCTTCTCACTTTAAGATGGATTGCAGGTCTTTGAAAAGATCTTGTCCAAAAAAGGTCATGACTTATTTTACCAGAAGATTGATGACAACAGCGTATAAAATATTTAACCAGTGTGGAATTTGAAGGCTGATGTATTGGTAAATCAAGCTATGGTAACATCAAATTTAGAAAGAAACACACAACCTATTCATTGAACTGTCCTTAAAATAATGAAAATCCCTCCAAATTTTGTTGTAAGAAAGGATAATGAACTGATTAAGTTCTTTACATTAGTACTACAGAAAGTAGAGTATAGCTCCTGTGCTCATTTTAGCTAAGATAATTTTCTTCATAGGAGTTAGTATGGGGTTTTATTTTGGATTTATGCTGAAAACAGTGTTAATAACACAGGGGTGTTTTCTTTACTGCTGAGCAGTGCTTACACAGAGCCAAGTTCTTTTCTGCTCCTCACCCCACCCCACCAGCAAGGAGGTTGGGGGTGCACAAGAAGCTGGGGGGGGACACAGTTGGGACAGCTGACCCCATCTGACCAAAGAGGTATTCCATACCATATGGCTTCATGCTCAGCATATAAAGCTGGGGGAAGTAGAAGGAAGGGGGTGATGTTCGGAGTGATGGTGTTTGCCGTCCCAAGTAACTGTTACACATAATGGAGCTCTGCTTTCCTGGGGATGGCTGGATACCTGCCTGCCGATGGAGAGTGGTGAATGAATCCCTTGGTTTGCTTTGCTTGTGTGTACAGCTTTTACTTTACATATTAAACTGGTTTTATCTCAGCCCAAGAGTTTTCTCACTTTTGCCCTTCCTATTCTCTTGCCCATCCTGCTGAGAGAGAGTGAGCAAGCGGCTGTCTGAGGCTTAGTTGTCTGCTGTGTCAAAACTCTTAGTTGGCAGCTGGGTTAAACCACAACAGCTCCCTATGGTGTAATATAGCCTTTCATGCAAAATATCACTAATTCTGATTCCTTAAATGTTTTACAATGACTGTAAAAGCCTTATATGCCGTATGGCCAAATTTACTCTACAACAAGGACTACAGATTTAACTCTGCACTCAGTTTCATTGAAATAATCAGGAAAAATACCATTCAAGCTACATCAATTTCACTAATCAGCCAGCACTGTGCATTCTGGCTCAGCTCAAAAAGAGCCTTCAGTTTTACGTATCATAACAGATGATAAAAGGCACAGTAAGTGAATGGTCAATCTAGCAACATTACCTCTTACATGAAAAATACTCACAATGTCAAATATTATTAGAGAGCAAGACAGGTTCTCAATGTGAATTTTGCCTATGAGGAACAATGGGGAGATTTTCAGGCATCTGTACTCATCTACCGCTTCTATAAATATTCAGTACCTTATTGTTGTGAGTAATGTATTGGTGGTGTTAAACTTAACATTTGCTTAATTCTTTCTTCCTCCATTCTTTAGATTTCTCACTTCTCATTAAACAGTATTTCAATTTTCTTTTGCAAATAACATGACACAATGTAGAACTTTTTTTTGGCATTGTAATCAATGAGATGCAGGGTATTTTACCAGCACAAAGAAAACCTACTTTAAATTGAGAATTATTGTTAGCGTCTTCAACCTTGCTGTTGAACTATGCAGGCCCTTATCACATTAGCACTGTACAGCCTAGAAGAAGAGTAATTGCATCATCAGTCTCTCTTGGTCTCTGCCTCAGACCTTTTAACATGCTCATCCTTTCCATTACTTCATGATTTCATTTAATATTCTCCTGGGTTAGAATCATACCAGCAGCAAGAACATGCTGAATTAACAGTTGCTGTATGCTCTAGTCCAGAATTTCTTTCCTATGGATTAAAGGGCAATTGACACTTTTTTAATAAAAAGTGTCCTTTTGAACTTTTATGTCCAAATAGATAGATATTAAATTTTTATTTTGTTTGAATTTGAAATATAAATAGGTAACAGAATCATGTCTTTAACAAAATTACAAAGCTTGATTCTCTGTAGTATAATCCTTTAGGTATCTGGTGCACTTGCAATCCCTTCAGAGAGTTAAAAGTATTTAAAGGCCTCAGCATTGTGGCATTTGCATGCATGCATGTTAAATCTTTCTTATTTTTTCTATTACATTTTTTTTAAGTGGACAGATAATGCAGTTGCTGAAAATGAGAAATGCTGATTCTTGCTTCCAAATTTGAATTGGCAACACATGGGATCCTTGCTTTTCGTAATTTCAAGGGACGCAGTACATGGAAATGTAGGAAAGCTTATTATTAGTTGATGCAAATCTTCCTTTTTTAATTATATTATCTATTTCCTGGTGTCTATGCCTGTGATAATAATTTAAAAACATACATAAATAAAATAGATTAAAATGATTTCAAAAAGACATACAAGAGCTGACAGATATATAAGTGATCTGCCATTTTTATCTCAAATGTCTCTTGCTCCCTAGTGGTGTACATGTGTCTCTGTATATACAGACATAGATATTATATAAAATACAAAAGTTCTATGTCTGTAGGTACAAAACATTACACAGGCACAGTTCCCTTGATAATTATAGGTGAGAAAATGATACTTTCATTCAAGTCCTCTCAAAGTCAAGATTCTGACACTAGTATTCGTAAGAAGTGTTTGAATATTCTTATTTCAATAATGGAACTACTTAACAGAGCTGAATACTGTCTGCAAGAGAGGAAGAAAAAATCTAACTAAACTAAACTAAAAGACCTTTAAAGACGTTTGCTGTTGGGATAGTACAGTTCTCTAATTTCATGACATTTGTCTGAACTTGGTACTCAGATGAGGTGAAACTGATTCCCACAAAGCCCAAACAATGCCACAGGTTCCTACTTTGTTTGAAATGCTATATATTTCTTTCACTATGCTGATGCTGTCCTTCCATGTTGTAACTTGTAATGGCATTATTTCTTCACAGATTGATGGAGGGAGCAGGATGGAGGTAGGAACCAGACACTGTCTGCTGCATGAATCTTAAAGGGAACACGTTATTTCAGGGAGGAATCCTTGAAGATCTCATGCTTCTGTAGCCAGCCTGATTTTTTTTCTTTAGCTTCACAATTTATCTTTTGGGAGAAAGAGGGGGTATGTAGCAAGAAGTAGTAAGACAATACCCTAGGAAGTCATGTCACCAAGGAGAAAGCCAAGGAAAGCATAAATGTGCTGAGAGTTGAGACTGTGAGCAACTAATACTAATGATTTTCAGATCAATTTACTGACAAACTGAATTTCTTTGAAGAGTAATGTGTATTGCAGTGAGGTGGAAAGATGCATAGAATAAAACTTTATATTCATATTCACAAAGTAGTAATTTTTGTTATCAGACAGTGACTATAAAACATCCAGTTTAATATCATTGGAACTGCTTTATGTTCACATGAACAAAACTAAGAATACAGCAGATCCAGAATTTTTGAAGCGCATTTTCATTCTTTTCCTCAGTCATGTCTTTCATTTTACTCTGTTTTACTTGGCAACTGTACTTTTAACCTTATTGCTTATTAAGTGTGTAGTTTTAAAATAACTTAAAAATTATATAGAAAGATCTCTTCCAAAGCCTAAATTTATATGATATTTTGAAAATATAAGTTTGATGTTTGAATTTAAACATTTTAGTTTAATGCTAAATCAAACCAACTTAGATTTCACAAAACTTCCTTCCAGCTGTTTTACCAACAAACACAGTAAAACAATCAATTTTTGTACCAAAAATCTCTGAAGGTAAATAATGCAAGAAATTTTATTATAAGATCATATGATAATTTCAGACATTATGATCCCTTTAAACTAGATAAAATGTTTACAAATGAGCTGGCAATATGCACTTGCAGCCCAGAAGTCTAACTATGTCCTGGGCTGCATCAAACGAAGCATGGCTGGCAGGTCGAGGGAGGTGATTCTGCCCCTCTGCTCTGCTCTGGTGAGACCCCCCCTGGAGTACTGTGTCCAGATCTGGTGTTGTTAGCACAGGAAAAACATGGACTTATTGGAGTCGGTCCATAGGAGGGCCACAAAAGTTATAAGAGGGATGGAACACCATTTCTATGTAGGAAGGCTGAGAGAGCTGGGGTTGTTCAGCCTGGAAGGGAAAGATTATGGCTCATAAGAAAGATGGAGAGAGACTTTTTACCAGGGCCTCTTGCCACAGGACAAGGAGTAGTGGTTTTAAACTAAAAGGGGATAGATTTGGATTATATATAAGAAATTCTTTGCTATGAAGTGGTGAGACACTGAAACAGTTACCCAGAGAAGTTGTAGATAATCCATTATTGGAAGCGTTCAAGGCAAGGTTGAATGGGGCTTTGAGCAACCAAATACAATGAAAGAGGTCCCTTCCCATGACAGGATGTTTGGAACTAGATGATCCTTAAGGTCCCTTCCAACGCAAACCATTTCATGATTCTATGATTCCAGAATTATTACTTTGAAATTCCACATCTGAGATAATAAAATTTGACCATTATAGATCTTTTGCTGTATTGCTTTGTCATCTTGTGAGAACAGCAGAAATTGGTGGGGGAATTAAATAAAAAAAAAAAAAAAGACAAAAATGAAAGGACTGATGAATACAATATTTTTGATTCCATAGTGACTTAAGCTCGAAGTGTCCAAGTAATGATGGAAAGTTATATCTTTTCAATAAACTGCAAGACAGAAAAGATGATGTGGTATATGAACAATGGGTATCACTGGATCAATCAGAACTGGTTTGAGTTTTATCTTGTTTTCTTACTTTGTTGCTTGGCAGTACCCTAAAAAAATTCAGGAAGGCAGAGCGATCTCCAGGAATAAACACTCAGGCTGATAAATTCCTCGTCCCAAGGAACAGCACAAACAATTACCATAATTGAGGAAATATTAAAAACTCAAGGAATTGCTACTGCTGTCCATTTTTCTGTCCAAGTTTTCTATATATTTTTGGGGGGTTTTGTTTTGTTTTTTTGACCATTATACACGTGAAGTATAATTTAAATTAATAGAAATTCATCTCACATGCCAAGGGAGTAATAAGAAACTCACTTTCTACACACAGAAAAATAAATCCAATAAAACATCTAAAGAGTTGAAATAAGTTTTATTTTTATTATACATTTCTAGAGCAGAATTGCATTGAATAAATCATGGATGCACTGAAGGTGTGAAGTCCATTGCTTTCTTCCTATGTTTTTGTGAACTCTCTGATTCCCTTAAGTTATTAATAATAATTTCTAACCAATAACCTCTCTGTGGTTGTAGGAAACCAAAAAAGTAATGCTATTTTATTCTTTTCCCCTTGAATAAACATCTGCCTACACTATACTAGGAACTGTTGTTATTAATATAGGAGGAATATTCCAGTACTGTACTTAAAACCAATTCAATTTAATAAAAATTTAAAAAAGACAAGTGTTTGACAAGTCTAAAATATAATATATGACAGCAATATTGCAATTTTCAGTGACATGGCCAAAAGTTTAAAAATATTCTGAATGTTGTTGGCTTTGAGTTTACTAATATAATCAATTCTATTAATCTATATTATAGTTGTTTTGAAAAATGTAGCTTCTCAGAGGCTGTAACAAACACCTGCCACATTTGTACATGGTATAGGATCCTATTTATCATCTATTATGTAAGAAAATCCTATTTAGTACTAATTTTAGGTAAATATTGGAAAAACTATGGGAATATTACAAATCTTGCTGAGAATTGAAGCGTTTTATTATCAGTCTGTTGGTTTGCCAAGGGTACAAGGCTGCCAGAAGTTTGTACCTTGAAAAAAAATCACTCGTATGCAGACATTTGAATATCAACAACTGTAAAATCTGAGGATCAGATGTCTTCAGTCAAGTAATAAATGCATGTCAGGATTTGAGGTGCAGATATGCAGATCTAGGTGAAACATATTTAGCTGAAATTGCCATGTGAACGGAGATTAAAAAAAAAATAAAACAAAGAAGGATTTTTCTCAGCAGAAAGTATGTCTAAGAAAAGAACCAAATTTCAAGGCATTACATCTGAGCTAACAGTTGAGATAGAGAAGTCCTAATGGTATCATTGGAACTAACAAAACACACACATTTCATAAGTACATAGGTAAGTTTATCCTGTATGAGGAAATCTATGTCAATCACAGTGGAATAGTACCAACACAGCAATATTATGTACTGAAATGTGCCATGGGACTCTGAGTTAAGAAGAGGATACTGCAATAAAAGTACTTTCTTTGCTGTCTTATATACGCGCTTTCAGATTTATTTTTACTCTTTCCTTTTTGATCTTGAGGCTATGATGCAAGGAGGACACGTATTCTTATCCTTTAATAATATATTCACTCTGCACATATTTACTCTGTTCCTCCTTTTAAGTAGTCTGCAAAAAAAAAAATCTGGGTTTTAATTATTTTAATAGATATGTAGGATCAATTTATATTATCCGTAAGTTTCTCTAAAGAGTTCTTGTAAGATCCTATTTAGTTCAAACATCTAAAACTAGACTAAACTAAACATGAATATATTACCAGAAACAAGTTTTATTCAGTAGTAACAGCAGCATAAACCACCTGTTTTCTTCCTCTCACATTTAGAAATTAATAAAATTGAGGAGGCTTCTATGGTAAGATGCTCACTATTCAGTTCTCTGCAAGGCTGACTTTGGATATACAAACCTATTTCATGTCTTATGCAGAATTAAAATATATATATAAATTGATGGATAGATAGATAGATTAGATAGGTAGATAGATAGATGCCAATAGATGCCACTAGAAAGTTTTACAAAACTAACAGAGACTTCAGTGGTACAAGAGTAGGTCCTAACTTTTTTAGTCCACCAGCGAAAAAGTCCACTCCACTCTTACTTGTCTTGATAGTCTACCTATGCATAAATACTGACATGTATTTATTTATTTTCCTAATAATCCAGGTACTAAAGTAGATAATACAGATTCTGAGAATTTGTTTAATTCATAAAATGAGATACATTTTTGTCTTTTTGCTATAAGCATTGTGGGATAAATGTGATCAAGCCTTTTTCTTTCATTTAAACCAATATTGTTGTACAGCTATTAAATTTCTTCTTACACTGATCAAATTTATTCACACTATGAAGGATGGAAGCAATTTCAAATGGACTGTTAATTTCTATCACAATATTTTCTGAAACATTTTCAGTTCAAGCACAGAGTTTTGGTTAGGGACAATCAAGAAAGATTTAAAACATTGGTGGCGTTTATATTTCTATGCATCAGAAAATATTTTAGGAATATTATTTCCATCCTCTGGTTTTATAGAGGATGGAAAGAAAAAATGAAACCAAAGAAAGAAAAAAGTTTTGGAATTATTGTTTTGTTGAGGGGTGGGGCAGGTTTTTTAACCCTGGAATTTATCTCAGAACTGCTCATTCCAGAATGCATATTGGATCGGAAACTGGATAAGCTAGGAAGGACTGAGTCAAAGCTAGCTAGATTAGAGTTAAAAATATTTTAAGTATAGCAAAAATGATGAATCTGTCAGGCACAGCTTATTGACTTGAGCACTAGTTATAACATGTTGAATAAAACAGCTCTTATTTGTCAATTTACTGTCCTTCCTGTTCAAAGTGCAACTCAAACAAGCACCTTGAAAACTCACAAATTTTTCTATTCTCTTGTGCAGGAGAAAAAAGAAACCCTGAGAGGTTGAGAACCCATACATTCTGACTACTGGAGTCAAATCTGGCAATGCAAGACAAAGCGTGAACACTACGACAATGGCTAAGGTGAAGAATAGGAAAAAAGAGCAAGAAAAGAAGATAAAAAGTATGAAGGAAGAAAACCAAAGATGCAAAGGAAGAAGCACAATGTAGGGACAATATGCAGAAAGAAAATAAGCTTTATATGCATATTTTCTACTGATTCATGAAAAACATATTTGTATATATAAAATGAAATGTAACTGCTGTATTTTCCCCTTCTGCTTTTATTAAAATTATCCCACTTAATGATGTTAACATTTATATTTGTGAAATAAACTACCTCATCGATCATACCTTATTATTTACAAATAGGCTTATACCTGAAAAAATAAAAATAGTATATATCTAAATTTATGTGTGTATGATATGCAAATTGCATATCAAAAGTCCATTTTAGCACACAAAAATGCATATTATTTTATAGATTCAAATACCATTTACATTTCTGTCAAGTGCTCATTAAAGTGAAGTTACAAAGAGGGGAAAAAATCAAACTGTGCAACAGCAATTGCAGCTGGAGAGAGGAGTGAGAATATGTGAGAAACAACTCTGCAGACACCAAGGCCAGTGAAGGAGGGAGAAGAGGTACTCCAGGCACTGGAGCAGAGATTCCCCAGTAGCCTGTTGTGAAGACCATGGCGAAGCAGGCTGTCCCCTTGCAGCCCATGGAGGTTAACGGTACAGCACCTGCAGCCCATGGAGGACTCCATGCTGGAGCAGGTGAATGCGCCCAAAGGAGGCTGTGACCCTGTGGGCAGCCTCCACTGGAGCAGGCTCCTGGCAGGACCTGTGGCCCTGTGGAGAGAGGATATCACGCTGGAGCAGGTTTGCTGTCAGGGCTTGTCATCCCATGGAAGGCACCCAGCTGTAGCAGTCTGTTCCTGAAAGACTGCACCCCATGGGAGGGACCGACGCTGGAGCACTTCATGAAGAACTGCAGCCCATGGGAAAAACTCACATCAGAGATGTTCATGAAGGCCTGTCTGCTGTGGGAGGAACCCCATGTTAGAGCAGGGGAAGAGCAGCAGAGACAACGCATGATGATCTGAACACACCCTCCATTCCCCATGCTCCTCTGCTGCTTGGTGGAGGAGGTAGAGAATTAGGGAGTAAAGTTAAGCTCGGGGTGGGGGGGGG
>VZSC01019256.1:177134-197104 GCA_013398225.1 Steatornis caripensis | reverse complement strand
GGGGGGGGGGGGGGGGGGGGGGGGGGGTGGGGGAAGGTGTTTTAAAATTCAGGTTTTATTTTCTCATTATCTTACTCTGATTTGATTTGCAATAAACTAAGTTAATTTTTCCCAAGTCGAGTCTGTTTTTCCCATGATAGTTGGTGAGTAATCTCACAATGTCCTTATCTCTATCCATGAGCCTTTCATTATGTTTTCACTCCCCTGTCCAGCTGAGGAGGGGGAGTGATAGAATGGCTTTGGTGGGCACCTGGTGTCCAGTCAGGGCCAACCCACCACAGAAAGATAAACTCAAAACAAGAATTACCACCATTGTTTTTCATGTATTCAGAAGAATTCCTTAAGTGTAAATTTATTAAGGTTAAGGTTTTGCTTCTTCCACATATATGTTTACTTTCTCAGTGTGAAAGGATAATATGAGTAAAATGCTTAATCGGAATCACACACATTGCAACCATTTTCATAGATTCATAACATAATTGAAAACCTCCAACTGGAAGAGCTTCAGGAGGTCTCTAGTCCAACTCCGAGGCCAGACCAGACCACTCAGACTATGACCCAGTCATGTTTTCAACTCCAGAAGCATGGAGACTGCACAGCCACTCAGGGCAGCCTGTTGCACTGCCTGACTGTCCTCACAGGGAAGAAGTTTTTCCATATATCCAGTATCTCAGTTTATGCCTGTTGTCTCTTATACTCCCACCATGGACCACTGAAGAGCCTGTCCTCTGTCTTCTTGATGACCTCCTGTAGCAATCCTGACTGGAAGACCATGGTACAGCAAGGAGTTAGTGATCTACAGCACAGTTAACCCTAGTATACCCAGGCCTGTGCTGTGTACCAGTGATTACACCACCCACACAACTTGTCTTTACCTAAAAGTGAAGCTAGAAGCTCTCATGACAGCATTGTTTCTGTTTTGACTGTAGAAATGCTTAACAGAGTTGTTTCCTTGTAAGAAAATCCTAAAATAGCCTGAATGATGGAAAGGAGGGAATCTCTACTATGGACAGCATCTACATAGCATGCTGCACATGGGTTAGAGTCCTGTTTAGTGCTACACCACTTGGGATTCCCAGCATTGAAAGGGATATAAGATTATGCTTTTCTCTTCTTACAAAAATAGCTCTAATAAATAGGATTTTAAATAGTATCTTGTAGTCTGAGTGCCTTTCTTACTAGGATCATAACAGACCAGCATCTCTTGGTGCAAAACACCTTTCCGTAAGTGCTGAGTGGCTGCTGTTAGATGTCCCCAAAGCCGACTCTTCTCCAGGCTGAACAAGCCCTGTTCTCTCAGCCTTTTCTTACAGGATAAGTGCTCCAGCTCCCGTCAGCTTGAGGCTCTCTGCTGAACTCACCTCAATTTATCAATATCTTTCCTGTCCTGGGTGGTCCAAAACTGGATGCAGTACTCTAAATGTGGTCTCACATGTGTGAGGCACAGAGCCCAGGAAAATTTGGTAAAGACTGAGGCAGAAAAAGCATCAAGCACCTCATCCTTACCTTCATCCGCTGTCACTAAATCACTCATTCCATTCAGAAACTGGCCCAAAACATTTCTTGCTTAGCTTTTTATTACTAATGTAACAGCAAAGGCTCTTCTTGTTACCCTTGACATCCTCTGCATCACTTAAATTACCATTCATTATCTAAGTCAACAAAGAAACAGGCCAATAATATGAAATATTGAAGGATTTGATTCTAAGTATTTCAAGACTAGTTTAACAAAAGATTAATTTAATAAAACTGGTTTGCACAAGTACTGAATCACAACCACTGGAATTAGTGAGCATTTAAAAAATAATTTTAAAGACTATTACTTCCATTATTGTGGTGAGAAAAAAAATACTACTTTATTGTCCCATTAGCCTGTAATTATGGGAAGATAATACCCTAATCAAGGAATACAACAGTAACAGAAAACTTTCTCCTAATAAGATTAATCTCAAAATCGTTACCCTGTAAATTTATCCACCAAGACTAAGATAGGCCTCCTGTGTAGTGCAGGGAGAGAGAAAAGCGCTCTTCAGAGGAAATGTCAAATACATAAGATGAACTAAAATTCTTGCTCTTTCCCATAATGACAGAGGAAGCCTCAATAACTAATTTACACTCAACAGTAAAGGTTTAGATAGTGAAAGTTAGGTGAGATGGATTTACCCTCAATGTATTATCTAACCTCATAAAATTCAATTGCACTGCTGTTCTATTCATAGGTAAGTAGCTTATTGTTTTTCTTTCTCTTTCCTTTTACATTGTTTGAAATCCTAATATTACTATCTCCAATATTGGTACGACATGAAATGGAAAGCTTCAGAAAAATAGAAAATTTCTTTCTGATTCTTCTTCAACGCGAATTATTAAAACTGTTTTTAACTCAAAACCCAACAAATATTGTGACCATTTAATTCCTTCTTTTTGCTTATATACACATCAAATCAGACTCATTTCACAGAAGTTTGAAACTACTGTAAAAAGCAGAGTGTCTTAATGTGAGTATTAGCTGTACTAGGAATTGCTTCTGCTTTGTGTTTACAAGATATAAGTATTTCCAGGAATAAAAAACTGAACACTATTTGTATTTTTTAATTTAAAGCACTTCTGGTTTTATTTAATATTCTGATATTTTTCTTCTCATTTTTTAAATGTTTCCTTTTCTGATCTTTTTGGAGTCCTCATGGAGTTACAGAAATGCATCAACTGATAAAGAATGTAAGTCTGTTACTTTATGTGCATCTATGTCTGCTGGCAACAAGGTGACAAATGGACAGGAATTTAGCCTCTGAAAGTTCAATAAGCTAGTATTGCCCCAACATTGCAAACTGTTTACCACAAAAATCCTCTACATCTATCACACAGACCCAGCCTTTGCTTGATTCTAATTCTACCGATGTTGAAACCTGAAGCCCTTTGTGAGTCATTTATCACACTTATTAAAATGTTCCATTGTGGATTAGAATAGCAATTCACTATTACTTCAGAATGTTGCCCAAGGGCTATTCTATGCAGGAAATTCTAATGCTTTATTGAAACAGTGGTTTCATCTTAATAAATGATTCTTTGCAGAAGTACCATGCTTTCAATTGTGAAAAATGATTCTGGCATTTCAAAGCTGGCATCAGTGCCCAGTATTATGCAAATTCCCTTACTTATTACTGCATTTAAATCTGGCCTAAATACTTCACACTTAACATTTTAACAAGTATATGTCAATTGGATTATATAGAAAACTGTAAGTAAGGAATGGCTTTCTGCTCACTAGACTATAAACAGGAGTCCAGTCCTTTGGAACATAAGATAAATGACACAATCTTAAGTACTGTCCAAAGGGATATCCTTTCCCCATTAAAACCTGATATAATCAGAAACTTTTTATGATGATTTTCCTAAACAGCTTAATCTTGTTCTTCCCAAAACCAAGAACTCAGCAAGAGCAAAGCAAGCCCGTGAAAGAAATTCTGAATCTTAAGTAACTGAGTAACTTTTCGAATGTATGTATTAAAGTAACTATAAATCTATGTTTGGCAAAAGACAAATATTTAGATGACTGTGTTACTTAAAATATTCTGTACATGATTGACCTTTATACATGTGAAGCATATATAAAGCATGTGTATTTATTCAGGTTAATGAATTTATTT
This sequence comes from Steatornis caripensis, assembly GCA_013398225.1. Classification (NCBI taxonomy): domain Eukaryota; kingdom Metazoa; phylum Chordata; class Aves; order Caprimulgiformes; family Steatornithidae; genus Steatornis; species Steatornis caripensis. Next base: position 193,460 of record VZSC01019256.1, on the reverse strand, counting down.
ATATACTTAACTATGTAACACCTGTTCCTTTTTGCCTTGATATTGCTTACTGACACTGATTGTGAGAGGTGTTCAAAAGAAGTTGTGACCCTTTAAAGTATTAGTCCTGTGTATATATCTTTATTTAGAAAGGTACTTCAGTAGTCATTGTGTTAGCCCCAGCTTTCAAACTCTGAAACTAATTTTTATTCTGCTAGTCTTTCAAAGCATCCATGAACGAGTCACTTAAATATAGATTTTCGAGACCACTTATATAACTTTCACATTTTACACAACAACCTCACTTTTGTGTCTCAATTGTCTCATTTTAAAAATGAGATTAGTAACACTTCTCTATGCCACAAGAGTGTTTCAAGAGGAAATATTGTAAATACTCTGAGAGTCTCAAACAGTATGTACAGAAGTATAAAAAACACGTAAGATCGACAGATCCGTAGTAACTTAGATGAGATTACAATCACTCAATCTCCTTCAAAAACATGTGGAAAAAAATACTCATCATTGTCCTCATTCATGACCATTACTTTTTAAAAGTGAAGATCATGGAATATGTCATCACAATGTGTTCACTGGGAAGAGTTCCAATGAACTTCATTTGGAGGAATTTTCATACACAAACGATAACATTTCAGTGACTGAAAAACAGAAGTCATACCCTCTGACAAAGAAATTCTATGTCATTAGTGTAGAAATACATACAATCTAAAAATAAATATATTACGAGTATATGTCATAGTATGTACTATGTTTGGATATATAGTTATATCTATTTCATGGGTGATTTACTTTTTTATGTTGTCTTATTGATGGAAAATATTATTTTACTCAATCAGAAATACATATCTGTGCAATGAAAACATTTACTACAGTGCAAAGATAGAATAAGATAAAATACTGTTAGTTGATGTTTTTCTACCTGTTTTTCCACCCTAGCATCTGTTTAAAAATAAGGATGTGTAAGGTGAGGGCAGTCAAAAAGCTGAGAAAGCAAGGCTATTTATTTTATAAATAACATTACATTTAAATAGCACGTATGAGAAGTGAATAAATTGTTAGTAAGACTTCAATCCTTGCCTCATACTGTGGCTATGTTTTTTTGAAAAACATATCATTTATAAAATTTACCTTAAAAAATAACTGAAGTGATCCAGTTCCCACTGGAGCAAGTGGGAAGACTATGCTGTTCTTGGCTTGCCTCCGAGCAGGGTTAAAACACTGACATTGTACACAAATGAATTGTGCCACAGGAATTCCACTGGAGTGAACCAGGCAGTCTAGTTCATGGGCTGTAAGTATCGAGGAAAGCACTTGCTTTAACTCGGGTACTGGGCTTTTCTGCAAAAGTCACAAAAAAGGAGATACAATGAGTATGCGTAATAAAAATCCAATAGCTGCACCACAACAGGAATTTTTAAGCAAATATGCACATCTTCGGTATTATATGTATCAGTTGAGAAGGAATACTGTATTTTGTTTTCGCAAACAATATTTTGCCATGAAACAATATTTTCCCAGTAACTGGGACAGCAGGAGAATTTCTGATGCCATACATGTATCTAAAGCCCTACGTAAGATATGAGGAGCTCTGGAATGACAGCTTGGGCACAGAGAAAAGCCTTGTACATGGTAGATTTTCAAACTCAAACATCTACCTTAGCTTTGCACAAGAATGGTATCAAATGGCATCAAATGGCAATCTCCGTAAAATTGCTGTTGAAATCATATTAAATATATGAATTTTGCATCTCTCTCTAAATGTTTGTGGGCTACACCTGATTTTCAGTACTGTTTGAATTATTATTGTGAAAATGGATTTGATTTTTATTCTGAACGTACTTTCTTTAATTGTGTTTTGAATTTAAATTCCAAGTAGTGAGAAACATCTATGAGGTATTGTTGTGAATAAGAGATGATACTTTCTTACACATCTTCTCAGTTTTACCAATATTTAGGAATATTGAACACTGACTGCCTTATTTGGGACAGATTGATAGTCTATGTTAGGCTCTTGCAGACAGCAGGATACTATCCTTGTTTCAGACAACGGCAAGAGGTGTTATTTAGGAAGAGTAATTAAACCCAGTCATTTTCTGCAGCTCATTCTCCTTCAGATTTTGTATCAGAGCTCCTACTGAGTTATTTTCTCTACTTAGTCTTCTTTCTATCGGTCAATGGACTTGTCCACTAATTTGTTTAGTCTTTTTGAACCTGCTGATAACCTTGGTCTCAACAACCTGTGATGAAAGCAAGTTCCAAAATTCACTGCTGTGTGTCGAGAGAAATACTTTACCTCTTCTGAAAGTCAAAATGAGGAATCAAACAATACTTCAGATAAGGAGTTTGACTACAGGATAGACATAAAATTCCAGGCCGCGCAAGTTATGACTGCTACATGCTAAAACCAGGCTTACTAGCTATGCTAAAATATTCAATTTTAGCTACCTTCCTTCATATTTTTCATCTGACCTCACTTATATTTGTTTGCCTCATTCAACTACTTGATTTCAAGGTCAGGAACTGACATGCCTGTGATTAGAACACTTCATACCTAACCTATAGCTGCATATTACTACTACTAGCTATACAGAGGGACAACACTTTCTGGTTTTAATGCCAGCCTAGAGAGTTGTTTTCCTCTTTAATTTAAATCTGGGTTATATCTGACCTTGCTACTGATGTTTCATTTTATCTTTGCAGATCCTTTATACTTCTTTCACTGCTGACTGTTCATAATTTGGTACCTTTCTGTGAAAAATCTTAACTAATTACTATTTTTTCTTTTATTCATCTATTAGAAGGTGAGCTTTTTTAAATCAAGCAAGTTATTTCTAGCAATTCAGCAAATTATTTCTTCAAATTTTCAAAAGAATGCTTCTAGAAAATACCTGCTCACAGGAGTGGATAGGAAATGCTGTCAGAGCCATTTTGCTCTGTAAAATGAAGCTCTGGTAAAATCAAATTGTTTCACAGAACTGTATCGATTTTGTTATTACTTAAGTTTTGGAAGAAAACAAACTTAATGACAGTAAAATATATCTGATGTTTGTGGTTCTGAAATTAAAGAGTTATATTCTCTTGCTTTGAAATAATCATCCACATATTCACTGTAATAAAGTTTTCGTAATATACTGAAACATAGGAGGAATCAAAGATGTTTTAGCTGGAGAAGGAAGGTGATGGTCATTTATGATCTTATTATAAATCAGATTTAAAATAAATTTGGAATTTTAAATATCTCTAATTGAATGAAATTTATATTGTCTGTACAATTGCATTCCAGACAGAATTACCTCACTTTTACCTTGCCTTCCTTTACTTTCTCTCACTTTTCTTTTTGCCTGTTACCTATCATCATGCAACACAGCGCTCAGTTCCATTAAGGCCAAATGCTTGATTAGATCTTCTGGCTTTGTTTATAAAACAAATAAATAATAATCGATATAAAGGACAACTGTTTGATCTTTACTACTATATATCATCCTGAGCAGTGCCATGCATCTATACTGAATAATTGAACTTTTGGAAGATAAAACAGTAAAGAGGTTAGGAAGATGAACCTTTTTTTTCCTATGCCTTATGTTTTCACTTCTTGCAGAGCTCCTTTTAGACGATTAATCTGTCTTTTCTTTGCTTCCTTGCATTGGTTAGATGCACCATTTAACAGTTTGTTTCAAAAATATATGTCTGCTTTCCACTCCTTATATAGATAGTATAAGGGCTTGTTAAAACTGTATCTGTCTGTGAGTTTTCTTATAAGTATCACAATACAGGACCTCATTTAAACTGAAATATACACTACTTTCTTCCTAGACTCCTTTCCAGGACTTGATACCATATAATGAATGATTTTATAAAGGGTAGTCTTACCATTTTTAGCATCTAACAGGCCTACATTCTGAAACAAGGAAGAAACTGAAATAACTTGCTTCACAGCACACAAGGATGGCATACTGCAATACAAATCCCTATCTCTTATTTTTCATTCTCCTTCCTATAGTATTGTTGCTTTTTATATTAAAAATGTCTGCAAAAAGGTCTCTCTTTCAGTGACAGTGTAAAGTAAATGTGATTAAAGGATGTTCTGATGAACACCCCCAGCCTTTATTCAAATATCCTTTCAAGTGTCCAATAACATCACAAACATTTCTTTAATTGCAATGTGTACCTGCTAATCCTTTATGTCCCAAACCATTATTTACTGGAATAATCATGGGCATGTGGTATCACATTAATCCAAATTCACAACTCCTTGCATGATCTCAAGCTACCATCACTGTTCTGGGTTTTTTTTTCCAACAGGCTGAGCAACTCACGTTCTTATTTTCCTCTGATTCTCTGAAAAAAATTGCAAAACTCCCATCTTTAAAATGAAAACTGCCATTAGAAAAATTTCACTTCAGAAATCTTGGAACAGTTCTCTAAGATGTCGCTTGAGCCACCCTTTGAATTGTCAGTTTATTTCCAAAGAAAACAGATTAACATCAATCCCCAGTCCTTCCCTGACGTATATATCCTTTCTAAAAAGCTGTGGGCAGCTTTTATATAAGCAAGAGGAAGAGTGCTCCATTGCTATTGATAGAGCTGGATAGTTTTGCAATACTTTTGGAGATTTTTCCACTATGTTCCAAACCCAGCTAATCAAGAAACTTAAAACCCACGTAATACAAGATCTGCTTCATTATTATCCCTCATTCTTGCTACCCACAACTGTGGAATTAAACTGGTCTGCTTTCCTTCTTTGTAGCTCCCTGAGAGACATTTAGCAGATTATCTGCCTGAAACAGGGAATTTCTACCTCAGCACAGGAGAAAAAACCATATGGATTACTGAAGCAAATGGATTTGTGGGAGGGAAGGAAAATCTGTTAGCTCATAAGTTTAGGAAGTAGGGACTACAAGTTAATAAGCTTAGGGGGTAAGAATATATCCTGGGAGCAAACAGATTTATGAACACTTGCCACAGAAGGATTTGTGAAAGTGGATGAAACACATTAAAAATTATGATGGATGAGGGGTGTGGTAAAGGCAGAGCAATAGGGAAGAGCTTGAGTTCCTAGCATCATACTTAAAGGTAAACTAATAGATTTCAGCAAATGACTAAAGAAAGATGAGATGGATAAATATTACATTGGTGTATACACATATATATCTATAAACATGCATATGCATACACAAAATATTATTGCAGGCAAAAGAGAACATGCCATATATACATGAAAATTACAATTCCCAACTTAATTAAAGGTTTAATAGTCTAAACAGAACACCACACAACTATCTCCAGTCCAGTTAAGGTAATACTTCCACTCAGCACCTAAACTGATAACAGAATTGCTGCATTAATGGAATAGTACCTTTAAAGCTGACGTGTAAGAAAATTTCCTGTATCTATCCCTTTTTCTTGGTATTATGCTGTCTTACCAGTGTGGTTTGGGGTCCAAAGGTCAGTGATAACAGTCTTCACAAGAACTGGGACAGAATCTGTCTACAAGAGCCATTAGACAGGTCTGCAGAGAAGCATGATGTTCATGGTGGGGTTTTCTATCTCTCCAGGACTGGGATGTGTTTGTGACTATCTTCTCAGATCTTAGTCTCTCTTCTTTGCATTGGTTCTCAGCTACAGTTTGGAAATTCCACAATAGCCTCCTGTGCCACAACAATATAAAGAAGTTTTGTCTGTTGTTCAGTGACTACAATGGTGGGTCATATCTTTACCATAAGTGACATTCACAGTGTTTCAGCTAAAACAGATGAAGCAGTGGTCAGCTGGCCACCAGTCAACTGTTTAACTAAATCAAAACCAATTCAGGCCAAGGCAACCCCAAAGCAGTCACAAGACCCTACACCATTCGTTTAATACAAACTATATGGCCTTTTACTAGTAATGGCCAAAGATCCTGTTTATTGGGATACATTATACATAATCACATATGATGTGTATATTTGAATAGAAAGGACATAAACTGAAAGTTCACATGGATTGATGGCTCCTTAAAATGTTTTATTTAGACTTCATGAAATGGCTTGTATGATACTGAAATGAGACTGAGACTGCAAGAAAATCAGGTAGGTAAACACAATCAGGTTTCAGTATGGTTTGAACTTAAAGCTTTGCAGAGAAGGACCTGGGAGTGCTGGTGGACAACAGGCTCACCATGAGCCAGCAGTGTGCCCTTGCGGCCAGGAAGGCCAATGGCATCCTGGGGTGCATGAAGAAGAGTGTGGCCAGCAGGTCGAGGGAGGTGATCCTCCCCCTCTACTCTGCCCTGGTGAGGCCGCATCTGGAGTACTGTGTCCAGTTCTGGGCTCCCCAGTACAAGAGAGACAGGGAACTACTGGAGAGAGTCCAGCGGAGGGCCACAAAGTTGATTAGGGGAGTGGAGCATCTCTCTTATGAGGAAAGGCTGAGAGAGCTGGGTCTGTTCAGCCTGGAAAAGAGAAGGCTGAGAGGAGATCTGATCAATGCTCACAAATATCTAAAGGGTGGATGTCAAGAGGACGGGGTCAGACTCTTCTCAGTGGTGCCCAGCGACAGGACAAGGGGCAATGGGCACAAACTGGAACACAGGAAGTTCCACCTGAACATGAGGAGGAACTTCTTTACTGTGAGGGTGACAGAGCACTGGAACAGGCTGCCCAGAGAGGTTGTGGAGTCTCCTTCTCTGGAGATATTCAAAACCTGCCTGGATGCATTCCTGTGCAACCTGCTCTAGGCTAACCCGCTTTAGCAGGGGGGTTGGACTAGATGATCTCTAGAGGTCCCTTCCAACCCCTACCATTCTGTGATTCTATGATTCTATGATTCTTTCACATGCTGTCCGTGTTCTCCCATATTTACTATCATTTTTCTTTACTCAAAGTTTGGGACTTTCAATTCTAATTTTATAGCCTCATTGGCATATTAAAACTATTGTATTTCCTCATGGCAACACAGTTTTATTCAGAGCTTGTAGGTAGAGTATATAGTGTTCTGTTAATTGTAGGGATCTTTTTATAGTAATAAGCTAATTGGTAAAATCTGTATGCAACATCTTCCTTCAAGATGTTTTACATTACAAATTAAGTTCTCATTTTGAATAGATTTTATTAACTTCTTCATTTCACTTCTGTTTGTGAAAAAATTAAACCAGAATATTATTATAGTTTCATGATCTAAGAAATACACCGAGGATCAAGAATTAACTGGGAGTTTTAAATAGCCCTGCCTGCTTATGCAATTCTGGCAATGTCATTTAAGAGGGCAAGGGAGGAAGAGGAAAGTACCTGTATGATTTAAGAAATATGTAGTCAAGAGGAACACAGGGTTTCTTAACGTACAATATCCATGTCACATTAAAAAGTACTATGAAATATACAAATTAAAAAAAGTACACTAAAAAAGCCTTGCTATATTATCATGAACAAAGCACAATACACATGTGATTATGCAGCTTTCAAAGACTAATCTTTAAGCTCAGTTATGTCTGCTCTTTTCCATGTAGACAAATTCTAGGTGTCACTGAAAGTCAGTCAGATGAAGGTCTATCATCTTTGTATCAGAGTGCAGGTAGAATGAATGTTTCAGAACAAAGTCTTAAGCAACATGTACAGTACGTAACTTACAGCCATCTCTAGTAGTTTTGAGCAATCTAGGACTGTTAGAGGTAGATCTGGTTTTGAATCAGAATAAGTTCTAAACCCACACCCAACAACCCTGGAAGGAGCAGGAAATTGTTCCAGCAAAACCAACAGGCTTATAGAGGTAGAGAGTGTTAGCTTTTCTCCTTTAAATTTTCTGTGTAAACACAATATTTCTGTCTATAGCAACTGATTTTTCAGTCATTAAAACACACATGCAAAAAGGCAGAAAGACAAGTCTAGCATTGTCCTCCATGTGTCACCACACTTAACTGTGGTGTTTCAAAAATGTTTTTCTCACCAGTCTAGCTATTTCTATGCCTTAATTGTCACACTTTTCTCAACTAGTCCATAAGAATTCTTTTCTCCGCTATTGAAGCTATGTGATTGCATAGAAAACAATCAAGACTTACTAACAAGGAGAGGAAAAGAGAGTAAGATAAAGCCAGAACAAGACTGCAGTGTGCTGATTGAGAGGCTGAACCTAGAGGGAGTTTTTCAATTACAGTTCTTCAAATAATGTTCTTGTATTTGTATTAAATATTTTTGAATAAAAAGATCTGGGGGTATGACCTGGATACAGTGTCACAAAAATTGCTTTATCTGGCCACTGTTTCTGTGCTCTCTTCTTTTCCAGCTATTCTCAATTTATTTTTATTCCTCACAGCATAATTTTAACAGAAATAGAGAATATCTTCTCCATTTCAGGACTGTCTGTAACACTGAGTTTGGTATGATCTCCAGGGAGGTGCAATCTGTGCATTTGAATTACCTTAGAAATAGGAAGGAACTGAAACTAAGTAAAAGGAAACTACTGTTGCTAGCATTATATAAAAGGAGGGCACTTCTCTCCTGGCTACTGTTTTAGAAAGAAGCAAATATTGTGTTTTCATATTGGAAAAAGCCTTAAATGGCTGGCAAAAGTCAGATGCATTTTTAGCATACCTGGCAGATCAAGTCCTAGAGGAAGCTCCTGTGGAGAATACTTGTCTCAGGACTGTGTGCTTTGATCAGCTTAATCTGAGCCAATTTACTACTCTTCAAACTGGAATGATAGTCAGGTTGCAAAGAATAGCATAACTGGATTAGTTAGAGCAGTTCAAGAAAGATGCGGAGTTGTTGGAGTGAGTCCAGAGGAGGGCCACAAAAAGGGGATCAGAGGGATGGAGAACCTCTCCTATGAGGAAAGGCTGAGAGAGTTGGGATTGTTCAGCCTGGAAAAGAGAAGACTCTGGGGACATCTTATTGCCGCCTTTCAACACTTAAAGGAGGCGTAAGTACTGAAATTTCAATAGGGCCTGTTGCAATAGGACAAGGGATAATGGTTTTAAACTGGAAGAAGGTAGACTTTGATTAGGTATTAGGAAGAAATTCTTTATGATGAGGGTGGTGAGACACTGGAACAGGTTGACCCGAGAAGTTGAGGATCCCCCACCACTGGAAGTGTTCAAGGCCAGGTTTTATGGGGTTCTGAGCAACCTAATCTAGTTGAAGATGCCCATGCTCGCTGCAGGAGGGGGTTGGACTAGATACCCTTTAAATGTCCCTTTCAACTCAACCCATTCTATGAGTCCATGATTTGCCAATGGAGCTCTGAATGTAAGATGAAATGGAGCTAAAGCAAATTCACACAAGTGAATAGTGGTTTTTTAAGGTTACCATTTAGAGAACAGAAATATAAATTCTGTCTGTGTCTCTCTCTGATATCTGCTTACTTTTTTGGACTTAGGTCTATTAGTCACTTAAATTGTTAGATTTCATCGTTAAATCTTGGTTTAATGGCCATCTATGAAACTATGCTAGTGATAAGTATGCCACAGAAGCTATAGGAAGCGTTGGCTTGAAATAGGCTTTGAAAAAAATAAAGTACATAAAACAAGCATTATTGCAGAAGAAAAAATAGAGTTCACTGCTTTTAACTTGTTGCAGTCTAAATTTGCAGAAGAGATGGTGAACTTTCCACTCAATGAAATTTTAAAGATGAATTTAGTAATTGTCCTGCTCTGTCATACTACTTGGGTTAAATTTCATTAATCATCAGAGGCATTAGTGCATTTGACAAATAAATGGAACTAGATCTAGTGTCAATACTTTTTATTTGTACAAAAATTATTCTGTAGACAAAATTGTATACCAATCCAGCCAACTTGTTTTCTCCTTATGATGTTCTTGACAGGTTCCCAGATATGTTCTAAGTGAAAAAAAAAAAAAAAAGGAAGACAGCTTCAGCTAATTACACTGAAATGATAAGTACAGACAAAATGGAAACTTTGTGTTGAATTTTATTATTTTCAGTAAATGACAATTTTTCCACAGAGATTAAGGTGTGCTAAAGGCATATAAAACAACATATTTGATAATGACGCATGTGCGCTATTTTAAATGACTCGAGCTGAACTCTAGAGTGGTGGTAGGAAGTAATTATTTTTCACTAATATTCTTTCTTCGCTTAACAATCGTTACATTTGTGCTGCAGACTAAAGGCCAAAAGTCATGGGTGTGGTCATGAAGAAGCTGTAGCTAGACCTGTGCAAAATACAAAAGGACAATTTTTATTGTAGTCAAGAAGCAAAACCCAGCACCTTTAGTTTGCAAAATTAATGATTGAGTTTCATTAGAGTTTTTCATTAAAAAAAATCCAGCTAATTCCTATGAAAGTTTGTTCTACTTTGATTGATTAAACATACATAAGTACAACCATGTACTTGCATTTCTCCCCTTTTTAACAGACCACATACAAACAACTTTTCCTCCATTATAAACTATCTCACAAACTAAATACCTTCTGTTGAAATAAATTTTCCTCATGCAAATTAAACAGTTCATGGCCTCTTCTTCTGTGACTAAACTGAGTCCTGATGGAGCTTCAAGATGAATGAAAAACTTATAATACTTTAAAGCTGGAAATGTTAAATTCATTTTTTTAAACAGATGTTTCAAAATCAAAATTTAAGTTGATAAAACTTTAATTTTTTTTTTAAAAATGACACATACATTTCAAAGGTATATCTAGGTTTTAGAGCAGGTTAGAACAAAATATTAGATCTGAAAAAAATCAAATTTGGGCATAGGTGTTTATGAGTTTAAGTGTGAATTTCCACCCTTAGGTAGGAATCTTTTTCTGAGATCAGTATCAACTGGAGACTACCACTTTTGCCACACTGCTCCACAAATTTCAATATACTGTAGTATTACTCATATATAGCACTATACCATGTTACCTTTGATCCATAATCAAAGTAAAGTATCTAAAGTTATGATAGTTAGAAACTTCGTCAGCTTAATGAGCCCAGGAATGGCAACAGAGGCAGTACTTGCCTGTTTCAAAATCTCTTGGAAGTTGAATACCTCATAAATATATTTTAAATGACAGTTTGCCGTTAACATTATGGGTTACTGTTGAATACTCCCTTCTATGTATTTGATATAGTGTAAGATTGCCAATTGCCATTCAAATTTTCTACTGAATTTTGCTGCATTTATCTTTTCTCGGTTCTCCACTAAAATATCAGCAACATAAAGGGGCAGAATATTATTGCAGTTTCCCAAGTAAACTTGGACTAATATTGCTCAGATTAATATACTTGTGGAAATATGGTGGCCTTTACTATTAACTAGTAAAGTTAATCCAAATGAGTATGGTCTTTTTTAAAATATACATTTTTGGCTTAACAAACTCTGAAATATGCCTGAAGGAATAAAAATAGAATAGTAGATTTTAGTGCAATTTTGAATTGGAGGAATATGTCAAATCATGTCTGCTCCTTCTTAGCAGAATTTATTTTGAAAGTACAGGCGTTCATATAATGGATTCTCTTGGATTTGCACAGTAAGGTGTGTAAAACTTTGGTAACAAGGAAATTGAATATGCAGTAGTATATTTAGATGTTTGTTTGTAATAACCTCATATTTGCTGTGTGCACAAAGTTCCTATTCTTCTAACTGAAAGTATGAACACATCAGATCTTGAAGTAATATGTTGTTTATGACTGTAAAACTAACATAAACTATTACTAGCTGTCTGCAAAATTTATGCTTTCTGCAGTCTATATATATGGAAGCACATTATTACAATGTATTATTTAACACAATACAAAAAAGTCTAAACATAATTCTCAACTTTGCAAGTATTCTGAACCATTTTAAAGAACTTAAGAGAATAGGTTAGTACTCCAGTGTCATGATCTGCAAAGAACTGACATGTATATAGTAAAAACGATAACAGAAATTCCTGATACATTGAAACTGTATTTTCTCAAAACTTAAAAGTCACTGAACCAATCCCTTTCATACTGTATCCCTTCATTTAAGTGCAATCTATACAACAAAGCAAGACTAAAGAAATTGTTTGAAGTACAACTATATCTTTCATCAACAATACTTTTGATGGACAGACAAGAAAGGAGATTTACATTCTGATTCACTCTGAAAAAGAGAAAAAGGAGTTTTAGACAAGAATAGGCAATTTCTTATTGTAAAAAAAACCCCTCGTATTCATAATCACCTTTACTTATGAAAACACAAGAATCTTGTAAAACTTGACATAAATAAGAACAACCTCTAAAACAAAGTGTAGTATTGCCATTACTTTTAAGAGGCCACAGGCAATACAATGAATTTGCAAGACCTCAAGATGAAGACTGGTCGGGTTTGCTTTGCCTGAAATTGTCTTCAACTGTCAGCAATTTGCTTTTACTTAGTTTGACTATAACAGTAATTCTAAATTATAACTAATTTTCTAATTATAATCACGCTAAGCTATGCCTGATTTATTTTATTTTGTACTGTTCCACCGCACTTTTTATATGGATAGTAGTAATAAGTTGTTATTATGTGCACAGTGAGATATTTACAACTAACACGATAATGCAGTGCAGACTTGACAGGACAGCACAGGTCCTGAGAAGCGGAGACACAGCATCTGGCACAGAGGATCACAAGCCTGGCATAAGGGACAGGTCACAGGCCTAGCACTGGAGATCTCATGTCTATAAACAACTTGCCCATGGTCAGTTGAAGAACGCAGGCCTGGAGCTGGACAAACGTGGTTTTAGTGGTACAACCAAGAACAAAGAAAAAGAGTTTAACACACATAGAATGTTCCATAGGTGGTGAAACAATTAAGAAAGATGTAAAATTATTCTAGCAAGAGCATAAAAATTACACCAAATCATTTTCTAGAAGGAGAAAAAAGAAACTATTGATATTAAACTTCCTTTAGGGAGTATGTAGGTTTTTGCTGAATTGACCTACCCCAACACAGCAGACAGAAATCATCAACTTTAAGATCCCAGTGGACAGCAGTAGAGTGACAAAAGAAGAAATAGAAACTGGGTGTGTGCACACAGCAATTTTAACTGCATCATTTCTGATACTTTTTCTATGACAGTGGTAGTCTTAATTTCTTATTTTTCATTTCATTCTTTTTCTGTAATAATTTAACCTGTACTAATAACACTTTGATTAGACTCTTAAGATTTCAATTATACTAACAATTTCTTGGCTTTACAGAAGAATTTCTTGGGTTTTCCCATGACATAACTTTGAGTGTAGTATACAGGGATGAAATCAGCATTTGCATCTGCCAGGAGAAAAGGGCATTCACTTAGAAAAATATGACCTGTCTTTACTAAGGCAGTTATGGCAGAGTGTGTTTTACTTCTACAAAACAGTAAAATGAAAAATGCATGAAGAACCTATTTTGCTGACTCAGCCTCCTGAATTACAATTCATAACTACCACATGAGATTTGACACATTGCTGTGGTTTGAGCCCAGCCGGCAACAAAGAACCATGCCTCTGCGCACTTACTCCTCACCCCTGCCCCACAGCGGGATGAGGAGAAAATGGAACAAAATCTGGTGGGTCAAGACAAGGACAGGGAGGGTTCACTCATCAATTATGGCCACGGGCTAAAAACAGACTTAACTTGGGGAAAATACTCAATTTAATCAGTTATCAATGAAAGCAGAGTAGGATAAGGAGACGTGAAAAGCCAGATGTTAAAACACAAAAAAATACCCTTCCCCCGTACCCCTTCCTCCTTCCTGGGTTTGAGTCCCCTCGCTCCCAATGTCACTCCTTCCTGCCCCTCAGTGGCACAAGAGGACACAGAATGGGGGGTACAGTCAGTTCACCAAAGATTGTCTCTGCCATTCCCTCCTCCTCAGCCAGGGAGTGCTCCTCACACACTTCCTCTGCTCCAACACGGGGTCTCTCCCACAGCAGACAGTCCCTCACGAACCCCTCTGATATGAATCCTTCCCAGGCAGTGCAGCCCCTCAGGAATGCACCGACCCAGCATGGGCTGCCCATATAGTCGCTGTCTGCTTTGGGAGAAGGCCCCTCCCCTGGCATGGGGTCCTCCATGGGCTGCAGGTCCCTCTCTGCTCCTCCATGGTCCTTCATGGGCTGCAAGTCTATCTCTGCCTTGCTATAGTCCTTCGTGGGCTACTACTGATGGGCTGGTCCACCAAGATACTCTGTAGGCTACAGGGGGATCATCTGCCCTCTTCCTGCAGGTCGCAGGGGAATCTCTGCTCCAGTGTGCCTCTTCCTCCGTCCTCACTGACTCCCGATATCTGCATAGATGTTTCTCTTACATTCCACTCTTTCCTTTGCTGTCAGTCTCAACGACTGCTCCTTTGACCCCTTCTTAAATACCTTATGGCAGAGGTGCATCTGCGGTCTCTAAATGGCCTGGCCTTAGCCTGAAGTAAGGCTGACTTGGAGCTGGGGGAGCTTCAAGCCCACGTAGCCCCTTCTCCTGCTACGAAAGCCTCGCTACACAGACCTGAAACACACATGCTGGTATTTCTAGTATAAATCTTCTCAAAGGCGATGGAGACAGGTGAGGTTAAGGTTCTCATTGGCTTTTTTCCTTCCACTAGTGATAAGTTACAATTCTTCATCGGTGGAAATTACATAACATCAGACAAAAATGTGGCTACTGTCCTAGAATTCTTTTCTAAGGACATATCTATGATCTTCATCTTAACATCTTGTCACCACAGATCCTCCTCCCGAAGCTTTAAGGAATTAGGACCAAAATAGCTAAGAAACTTTAATCTTCTACTTTTCCATTTCTGTCTCTTCTTCCTCTCCCTCTCCCTCTCCCTCCCTCTCTCTCTCTCACAGAGACACACCACATATGCTCAGTAAATTTATTCTGACATTACTGCATTGTTGTTTTGTATTTACTTTTTTAAAAAATTGTCACATATTTTGTACATTCATAACCGTTTTTCCTCAATCATTCTTTTATCTGACTCCTTTCGATTCTGAATGAAACTTAAAATTTTAATTTATTTTGAAAGACTTAGCAAAACCATCTCAGGTGTTTCTGAGCTAAAAATTAAACCAGCTCCAGAAACAGAGAAAAACAATTTTGCAAGCCATAGTGAACAGTAGTAAAACCTGTGTATTTTTGTATTCTTACATTCTTAATGCAATAGTGTATCCACATATTATGCTTGGATTTCTTAGCTTGAAAAGTCATAAAATTGTTGCAAAATTGTTGCTGTATTTTTATCTTCTTTATAGTAGTAAGTGTAAACACTTCATTGGCAAAAAACTGCTGAGTAAAAATGTGTTCCATTTCAAGTATGTAAAAGCCTGATAAAGTTCCTAGATAGCAAATTAAATATTTATTTCAAGTCAGCAAGGCTTGAGGTAAGTTCTGTCTGTTATTAAACTATAACTGTTGTTAATAGACATACTTTTGAGTAGACAAACACTTCTTATTGGACAGTTACGTTATTTTCAAGTTTTGCTTCTTCCTCTGATTATATCATCTGATCTTAGAAAGTTTCACTTTCCTTATGAACCTCTCTTTACCTGTTTCATGATTGTCCGAGATATTGATAAAAGACCACCACTACCTTATGTAAACTATATTATAATAATATTAAATCTCTTACTCCAGCTATGAAGTCATGGCAAATCAAAATGTTCCTTCCTTCCTTCCTTCCTTCCTTCCTTCCTTCCCATGTGGAACTACAATTTAAATTCTGGTCCCATAAACTCTCCACGGAAGAAACAAGTTTACATAAGACCATCACTTCATCTACACCAAACTTTGTTTGTGTACATTTGCCTTATTTAGTTATTTCACTGGCTTATTCTACATCCAGTGGAGAAACAAACACATTCAGAGAGTCTTGTCACTCTTAGTTAAGGAAAAGTCTTCAAGCAGAAGGAAAGAAAGCAAGAATGGCTTTTGCAAGGACAAAACTCACTGTTACTTTAGAAATATATTTAGTGTATCTGCTAGAAAGGGAATAGAGGTATGACAATGGCACAAAACACGTCTTGAAAATAAAGTGCATGCTACAATCAAGCCTATCGCCAATAATTTCATTGAATTAAATACTATAATTTGTGCACGTCCTTAAAGAAAAAATATTCTTAGATATTTTTGACCTATGTGAGCTTTTCTTTTATTGATAATCAATCATAGTGTATTCCTGAAGCCACTGGAAAGTGGTCCCTCTGGTCTTCTGAATTTTAAGTATCAAGCATATTAGAATTCAGCCAGGTTTACGTGGCAGTTTTAATACTGAGTAAAGGATATTTTCAATTTACAAAACAAATATAACAGCCAACTTAATCTCAAGTGCTCTCAAGCTTAATCCAAAAGTCTGCACTCAGTGATGGTATAATTAGAAGTAGCATTTAGAGAACATAAATGTTTCAAAATTATGAGATAACA
>VZSC01019256.1:135397-162956 GCA_013398225.1 Steatornis caripensis | reverse complement strand
AAAAAAAAAAAAAAAAAAGAAAAAAAAGAACTGGTTCATGTGATTATACCTGTCTGAAATCAGTTAAACAGTACCTGAAAACTGAACAGAGTACATTTTTGGCTTTTAATAGTGAAGACAATTAATACTGTGAAAGAAACTGGTCTCAGTTTTATCTGTTCCTTTGTCACTATCCTAGGAAATTGCATTTGGTAAAGCAAAGCTGAGATAAAATTCCATTTCTGTAGGGAAAGCAAGGATCAACTAGGACCCTTTCAAAAGAAAAGTGAAAACAGAATTTTTACTTACAAAATTATTGGAATTAGAAAAACAAACTACATTCCAAAGTTCCCCACTAGAGGAATGACCATTGTTTCCTTTTTTTTTTTTATTTGATTTGATTCAGTTCTTACTAGTTCCAAGCATAATGAACTGTGTTTTAGTATTCGGTGTGTTTATCCAGATTATTCTGTTACTTCTGTTTGGTGCTTTGCATAATTGTTTTCACTTTAATCTCTGAGGTGTAGATAGTGTGGTGACTCAGATGCCAGTAGGAGCTAAATGCCATTCTTGGAATGATATGCTTTTGAACTGGTAGGAAGAGCATAATCGGCTCTGAGAATAAGTAGTTTTTATGTCAAGGTTGTCAAACCTATTTTTCTGCCAGCTCTTGGCTAGAATTCTGCTTAACACCAGATGGCATTGTTTTTTAGATGTTCTTGAATAGAGCAGATCATTAATTCCCCCTGAATTTGCTCAAACACCTTATACGGTGAATTTTCGTGCCCACATGCCTGTGCACTATGTAGAAATCTATGTTCCTTCTTCCTTTTTATTGTACAGAAACCTGATTCATTCTTAAAAAGTATACATACTCTGTATAAGCTATGCAACATAACTACATGATCGTTATTTTTGAATTGAATGGTTTATTTTTCAACATACAATTATTTGCAGGTACAGTTGACACCATTTAGGCACCTAAAAGTGCATCTAACTACCTTCATTTTCCATACAAATCAGGTAGAAAAGAGGCTTACTGATAAAAAATATCCTTTCAGTTTTATGAATAGACAGACACCTTGAAAGTGTGGAAGAGCTGGCAAGTCCCTGGCAAGTCCCTTCAACTCAGGCCACCTGAGTCTGATTCCCCAATGCTTCATTTATTGTATGTTTACACACTGTGTGCTTGATACCAGATTGTACTAGCGAATTCCCAGGCTTAGGCTCCATGAAGAGGGGTCTTTGTTAGAAATGGTAGAAATCGGTAGCAATGTTTCCTTTGCCAAGAAACCATGCAGTTCAAATTAATGAAAGGGCCCAGTGAGGTTGCCAAGGTAGGCACTGAATTACTTGTCACTGTGGAGGAGTTTTAATGATTAAAAGCTGTTTTTCTCTTTGCAAGTTCTTAATGGAAATGTAGTAATGAAAATTACTCTGCCCTTCTGTTGTGGAGGTGGGGGAACCAATCAAACAAACTGTTTCATTGTATCTATTAAAAATAATTTAACAGTGCAAAGATATATACAAATATATATATATATGTGTATATATATATAAATATATATATGTGTATATATATATATATACATAGATACATACAAATGACACTGCACACCGGAGTCTGACCAGAATTAAGG
Source organism: Steatornis caripensis (assembly GCA_013398225.1). NCBI lineage: Eukaryota > Metazoa > Chordata > Aves > Caprimulgiformes > Steatornithidae > Steatornis > Steatornis caripensis. Next base: position 161,337 of record VZSC01019256.1, on the reverse strand, counting down.
AAGACTACAAAGCCCTGGCGGGGGGGAGTGAAAAATGTCGGTGCGCAGGTCATCTTTCCCTCCATTTTACCGGTTAGAGGTAAGGGTGAAGCCAGGAATAGAAGGATAATGAATGTCAACTCCTGGCTACGTGGCTGGTGTCGTCGGGAGGGTTTTGGTTTTTATGATAATGGGACGTACTTCAGTGACTTTAATCTGTTAGGGAGGGATGGGTTCCATCTGTCTAGAAAGGGCAAGGGGATCTTTGGCAACAGGCTGGCCAACCTGGTGAGACGGGCTTTAAACTGAATGACTCGGGTGGTGGGGTCCAAAATGGCAATACTCATGCCATTGCAACCGACTGGGGAATAAACAAGGACAATCAGGGCAGCAACACAGGTTTCTTACCAGCCTCCCAAAATGAGAAGCAGGCGGTCAACCACCTCAAGGATGAGTATGACGACAGTGGATCCTTGGGCGCCCCTCCAGGGAAACCTGCGTGCTCGACTACCTCCCTGAAGTGCCTGTACACCAATGCACGCAGTATGGGGAATAAACAGGAGGAGCTGGAGATCTGTGCGTGGTCACGGGGCCACGATCTCATTGCGATCACGGAGACGTGGTGGGACAGCTCGCATGACTGGAATGCAGTCATGGACGGCTATGTACTTTTTAGGAAGGACAGGCCAGCAAGACGGGGTGGTGGAGTTGCTCTTTATGTCAGAGAGCAACTGGAATGTATCGAGCTCTGCCTAGGGGTGGATGAAGAACGAGTCGAGAGCCTATGGGTAAGAATTAGAGGGCAGGCCAATACAGGTGACACTGTTGTGGGTGTTTACTATAGGCCACCTGATCAGGAAGAGGAACTTGACGAGGCCTTCTACAGACAGCTGGAAGTTGCCTCACAGTCACAGGCCCTGGTGCTCATGGGGGACTTCAACCACCCTGATATTTGCTGGAAAAACAACACGGCCAGGCATGTACAGTCCAGGAGGTTCCTGCAGAGCATTGATGACAACTTTTTAACGCAGGTGGTGGAGGAGCCGACGAGGAGAGGAGCGACCCTGGACCTGATACTAACAAACAGAGAAGGACTGGTTGGAGATGTGAAGGTTGGGGGCAGCCTTGGCTGCAGTGACCATGAGATGGTGGAGTTCAGGATCCAGCGTGGAAGAAGCAGGGCTACAAGTAAGATTAGAACCCTGGACTTCAAGAAAGCTAACTTTGCCCTCTTCAAAGACCTACTGGGAGGAATCCCTTGGGTTAGCGCTCTAGAAGGCAGGGGGGCCATAGAGAGCTGGTTAATATTCAAGAACCGCTTCCTCCAAGCTCAGGATCAGTGCATCCCGATGAAGAAGAAGTCGAACAAAGGAGGCAGGAGACCTCCGTGGATGAACAAGGAGGTCGCAAAAAAACTCAAAGGGAAGAAGGAAGTTTACAGGATGTGGAAAAAAGGACTGGCTACTTGGGAGGAATACAGGACTGTTGTCAGAACATGCAGGGATGCAACACGGAAGGCTAAGGCCTGCCTGGAATTAAACCTGGCAAGGGAGGTGAAGGACAACAGGAAAGGCTTCTATAGGTACATTGGGAGCAAAAGGAAGACTAGGGAAAATGTGGGCCCGCTGCTGAACGAGGCGGGTGACCTGGTGACGCTGGACACGGAGAAGGCAGAGTTATTGAATACCTTCTTTGCTTCAGTGTTCACTGCTAGGACTGGCCCTCAGGACTCCCAGACTCTGGAGATAAGAGAGGAAGCACGGACAAATGAAGACTTGCCCTTGGTCAATGAGGATTGGGTTAGAGAGCAGCTAGGCAAACTGAACACGCACAAATCGATGGGTCCCGATGGGATGCATCCACGTGTGCTGAGGGAGCTGGCGGAGGTAATTGCTAGGCCACTCTCCATCATCTTTGAAAAGTCGTGGAGAACAGGAGAGGTGCCTGAAGATTGGAGGAAAGCCAATGTCACTCCAATCTTCAAAAAGGGCAAGAAGGAAGACCCGGGAAACTACAGGCCAGTCAGTCTCACCTCCATCCCTGGAAAGGTGATGGAACGGCTCATTCTGGAACTCATCTCCAAGCACATGGAAGAGGAGAAGACTATCCGGAGTAGTCAACATGGATTCACCAAGGGTAAATCCTGCTTGACCAATCTGATAGCCTTCTATGATGGCATGACTGGCTCGGTGGACGAGGGGAGAGCAGTGGACGTTGTCTACCTTGACTTCAGTAAGGCTTTTGACACTGTCTCCCACAACATCCTCATAGGAAAGCTCAGGAAGAGTGGCTTAGATGAGCGCACAGTGAGGTGGGTCAAAAACTGGCTGAATGGCAGAGCGCAGAGGGTAGTGATCGGTGGTGCGGAGTCTGGTTGGAGGCCTGTGACCAGCGGTGTTCCCCAGGGGTCAGTGCTGGGTCCAGTCCTGTTCAACGTATTCATCAATGATTTGGACGAAGGGACAGAGTGTACCCTCAGCAAGTTTGCTGATGATACAAAGCTGGGGGGAGCGGCTGACTCACCGGAAGGCTGTGCTGCCATTCAGCGTGACCTGGACAGGCTGGAGAGTTGGGCGGAGAGGAACCTGATGAAGTTCAACAAGGGCAAGTGTAGGGTCTTGCACCTGGGGAGGAACAACCCCATGTGCCGGTACAGGCTGGGGGTTGACTTGCTGGAGAGCAGCTCTGCGGAGAAGGACCTGGGAGTGCTGGTGGACAACAGGCTCACCATGAGCCAGCAGTGTGCCCTTGCGGCCAGGAAGGCCAATGGCATCCTGGGGTGCATTAAGAAGAGTGTGGCCAGCAGGTCGAGGGAGGTGATCCTCCCCCTCTACTCTGCCCTGGTGAGGCCGCATCTGGAGTACTGTGTCCAGTTCTGGGCTCCCCAGTTCAAGAGAGACAGGGAACTACTGGAGAGAGTCCAGCGGAGGGCCACAAAGTTGATTAGGGGAGTGGAGCATCTCTCGTATGAGGAAAGGCTGAGAGAGCTGGGTCTGTTCAGCCTGGAAAAGAGAAGGCTGAGAGGAGATCTGATCAATGCTCACAAATATCTAAAGGGTGGATGTCAAGAGGACGGGGTCAGACTCTTCTCAGTGGTGCCCAGCAACAGGACAAGGGGCAATGGGCACAAACTGGAACACAGGAAGTTCCACCTGAACATGAGGAGGAACTTCTTTACTGTGAGGGTAACAGAGCACTGGAACAGGCTGCTCAGAGAGGTTGTGGAGTCTCCTTCTCTGGAGATATTCAAAACCCGCCTGGATGCATTCCTGTGCAACCTGCTCTAGGCTAACCTGCTTTAGCAGGGGGTTGGACTAGATGATCTCTAGAGGTCCCTTCCAACCCCTACCATTCTATGATTCTATGATTCTATGATATATGAATTTTCAGTCCAATTCCATTAACAGTGTTATGTTTTAAAACACTTAAGGAAACCAGGTACTCCAGGGCCAAAATTTGGAGAGTGGATGTGGCAGGTACACCTGCCCTGATAAAGACCTGGGCTTTAGGACCATTGCATCCTTACTTTTTGTGCCCTTGCTTTTCACGCCTTTACGGTGACTATGGTCATGTACACCCCCTGGTCAAGTGCCAACCATGACGTACACATACTTTTCAATGACGTTTTCTGTTAAACATATAATTCTCTCTGGAATCTCAAAAACTGCACCAAGGGTGCTACTGAACAGTCTTAAGAACATATTAATTTATGAACAGCTGTTTATTTAAAGTTTTTATTAAGTGAGATTTAGTGGAGAGAAAGAATCTGAGCATCTTGGGAAAGATATAAAAGGTCTTGAAGAATTTTTTTCTTGAACTAAAGACAAAATTCAGGAGCACCTGAAAGAGTTTGGCTATTCCAAGCAGGCAGATTCTGTGAACAGCTCAGGATACCTCTAAGACCATGCCATGCTGTAACAACACTATCATCCTCTCAGTAAACATCATATACTTCTTTTTCTTTTTTTGAGATTTGAAGAAAAGCTTCTCCATTCATTTTTCTCCTTTAGCTTCTTCTTTTACATATGCAGCCACAGTCTTCGGAAAGGTTTTTCCTGAGGTACTCTTCAGGAATAAAGCTTTGATAATTTTCCCTAAATTTCTTTGTGTAAAACTAATCTTTATAAACATTTTAAAATACTTTTAAAACATCTAATATTGTGTCATGTCTGTGGCAAGTTTAGTGCATACTGGAAAGCAAAATGTTAGAACTTTATAACCCTGAAATGCATGATGCAGCGAGGGTGGGGGGACAACAGAAATCACTCTGTTCTGGAGCATGAGAGGAAGCTAGTACCTGTTCTGGAGTGTTGCCATATTGAGTTCTACTGTGATGGTTCCAATCTAGAAGACAGATAAATTCCCACGCTTTTTTGACATCTCAGCATCTGTATTGATTACTTCACATTGAATTGGCAGCATGGGCAATTTTATTTGTCGTTCTACAATCTGGTTTTTGTTTGGTCATATTAAAGTCACTGAAAATCTCCAGGGTTCTTTTCAATATAGTGTCATAACTGATGACACTTATATTTTAGTTTCAAATATCATGATATTTTAACAGGCAACTGTAACAAAATCATACCTGTGGGTATTTTCCTACTGTCTAGCAAGGTTTGCTACTTCAATACACCTTCATCTTCATCTCACCCCATTTGTGCTTGATATACCAGAGAGAATCCTGTTGTTTGCACTGAATATAAATTCAGTGTCTATTATTCCTGGAGGGATTTTTTTTGTTTGTGTGTGTAATAAATTCCTTATGGATGACATTAGAACTTAAACAAAAAAATATTTTTTTTCTGCTACTAAGCAAAGACTAGATTTATAATCAAATACCTTTTGACTTCGGACCATGTAGAATTGTCTTGCATTTGAATTCTATTAATTAAAAGCAAACAAACAAAAATCTGAAGGCCCTAAAGGACTTAGAAAAGATTTCTTTGAGGAAAAAATCCATTTACTAAAGCGGAAGCAGAATAATCATATGCAAATATTTAAATTCTAAATGAAAAATATTCTAACATTTCTTGTGCATATCCATTTCAGTCTTTCTAATAACATTAGCAGCTGAAATAGCCAACTGCCATCCTGATATTTCCGACAACTCAGTTATGATCCCTTTTTCACACAGATACACAGAATCTCTCACACAAATTAGTCATTTTAGCATTCCAAACCTACCAACCTTATTCATTCTTTCATGAGACTGTAGTTTAGAAAATGTTGTTGTTGACATATCTTTATCAGACAAAAGCATAGTGAACTGAAAAGAGTAGATCGTTTTACCATGATAAATTTCTTTTAATCTCATTTAAGTTGAAAATCCTTTGAAATATGAAAACAAATGTAGAATTGGAAAATATTGTCACAAGTTTAGAATATTTCTAAGATTTTTTGGACAATTTGTGGAACCAGTTTTGTTATGCCAGACTGCCAGCAAGAAGCATTAGCACTGTTCAGAAATACTTCACATTTGGGGTCTTGTTCAATGTCCTAGCAATGCAACTGAAGGGACAACAGTGGAAATGACAGGGTTGTTGCTAAAAAGCCAGCCCTCTTTAACTGTCTGGGAGAGTAAAGGACCCAAAATGTGTGGTTTATAATTGACTTCTGCAGAGTGTCTGCTTACATCGTTTTGGCAGATGGAGCTGATGTTTTGCCTTTCCCTGTATTTGTATCTGCACCATTACTAGCTTGCCTTTAGCGTTCATCCTTAGATTCATCTTTTAAGATTGCTGGTCCAAAACAACAGTCTACGACTGTGCTACCAAGCTCTGTGACAAAATTAATGTAATTTCACATAACACCTACTACATTATTTTGAAAGAACTTCCCTTGAAATAAGTATAGTAATTTATCTAACAGAATCAGCTCTTGAGACTACGTGAATGTTAATGCTATTGTAGAAATACAAGAATGTGAAGAAGGAAGGAAAAATATTGATACGAAATAAAATGAAAGTAAGCACTGAGACCAAGAGGTTGTTAACATGGGAGATCACCAATGCTTTTAAGCAGTTGCAGTTTCCTTGTCTTGGAATACTTTGGTCCTTATTATTTCATACTCCCCTGTTAAGTCATTCCGTTTTTCATAGACATGGAATGTGTTTGATTTTTATGAACTCTGCTGTGGAAAAACGTGTTCATTCTTGTGCTAGGAAGTCAGTCTTTATTCTGTTAATATTGGCTAATCTCAGCTATCAGTCTAACCTGTCCTGAGAAAAAACTTTATATTTACTCTGTTGTAATGAAATACTTACCAAATCTTTTTAAAAAGTATAATTATTATTTTTGTATTTAATATTTTATGTGAAACATGTTAAGAAACAGATTTAATAAACCAGTCATTCTGAAAACTTTCATATTTTTAAAGTTGTTGATAAATGATACAGAACATCAAAGATTAGGTAATGCATCAGTTTCATATATTCTTATAACGGAAGCTCTTACTCACTAGCATTATTTTTGTAGCATGTCTTGTTCTTTCAATAGCTGTCATTTAAACATGAAAGGTTCCTGCAGTGCATTGCCTTAGGATATGATTTTCTAGTTTTATAAATAAATGATATCCAGTCTAAAGTGATGGAGTATTGGGCAAATGGAGGAAAATGCTTATGGAATACTGTCAAATTAAAATGTCAGTAGATAAATTCTGCATTGGTACAAGATTAATTTAAAATAGAATACAACTTTTCATTATTTAAAAATTAAATCTGAAATTGAGAACTTTGGATATTCAAACTGTTTATGATTTTATCCAGTTAAATATTTTCCAGTAGTTTTCCTTTTCTTTTTTTCAGCTACCCTTCATGACTTCCCAGTAATGCAGAATTAAGTCATTCAAAACTCACTACTACAACTTTCAGCTATGTTAGACATGGTTGCTGCAGCATTTGTGACATTAGACACTAACCTTTCTTTAACATAATTCAGTGTTTAGATTAATGATTCTTATTTTTGGTGTGTCTTCATTCAAGCTTCTCAGTAAGCTTCTTAGTAAGATGGGAGCCTGGTACCTCACAACTTCTTACTCTCAGACAACCGAGATTAAATTCAAAGTGTATGTACTCCTTTGTAACAGTTTCCAGGAATTTTGATACCACTTCAAAACAGATTTTAAAGTAACTACAAAGTTGAACTGAGACTAACAGGACTTAGATTTTTTCTATATTAGTGTTTAGTTTGGATCAGAAATGGTTTTTTGAAATGGTCCTCATAATTATCTCTAATTACTGTGCTTTGATGATGAGAACCAAACAGTCTGAGTGCATGAACTGGATTCCTCTGGAATGAAACTAAAGCAGTCTGGCCACAAATGGGCATTCAGACCATGGGACCTCATCAGAGATAGTCTAAAGATTTAAGAAAAAAACAAACTAACCCTCCCGCCACAAAACCCCGAGAAAAACCTGAAATGTTATCCAACCATCAGATTTTCAACATCACCTCTTTTGATTTATTGATCTGCTCATTTTGATTTGCATCATTTGCTAAAGTAGACACAAGGTAAAGTTCCTTTCATTTACATCATACAATATTCAAGATTATATCACATTTTAGTAAATGCTGACCTTTTCTTATACAACTAGTTCAAGACCTGCTGTTGTACAAGTTTGCAGAACAGAGGAATAATGCTGAAGGAGGATTTTGCTTTATTGCATGGCCTGCTCAAAAAGGATTAAAACACCACAAAGAGCAGTTCACACTGAAATGTCTGCATCCTCTCAAGACTGCAGACAAAACAGACCAGTGGAGAAACCTATCCACATTGTTCATTGTGGGCTTAGAGTGATTATTTTTGGATGCACCAAGCACTTCCATACAGCTTGATCTAGGCTAATCTGAGTCAGAACACCTCCACCTGTACAAAGTCACAGGCAGTTTCTGCAACCAAGCTCTTTATTTGTCAAAATAGAGATACAACAGTTAGACAATCTACAGAGTAAGTGGATAGGTGCAGTTACTCTAAACTAGTATTTTCTTCATATTCTTATCCTTTGATACTACCTAAACAGTATCATATGTACCATGAGAGTTAAAATAACTGTGAAGTAAAACAAGGAACGTACTAGCTTTCTCAGTCTTTATTGTCTTGTGGAGAATCATGAAAAGATACGAAAGTCAGATCCAGTCAGAATGAAGTTCCATCTCGATAAAAGGCTTTGCATCCCTTCTCTCAGACAAGTTGCTGAAAGCATATTCCTCGGGAAGAATACAAGAGCAAGAATATATACATTACATGGTTATACATTAAATGGTTAGATGAATCCCAGATGATAGATTATTTGAAAACACTTCCTAATAAAAACAAAAGCTAATAATGGCATTTGCACCCCAGTTGAGACCCTAACAAAACAAATTACGAGGAACAGCTGCCTTATTGCCTGAAGACCTGCAATTAGGACTCTTCTCCAGGATATGAGAGACCCAGATTTAAATTGCTTTCCTAAGTAATTAAAAAAATGTGTTTGTAATGAAGTTTCTATTTCCAATAAAGGACCCACAGATTTGAACTTTTTTTGAGTGCTCAGTTGTATGGTTTTTTAGTAACTAACTCAAATTTTGAACTTAATTGTGAAAACTGTGAACTTGAAGGCAAATACATGCCCCCATAATGCAGAAGGGTAAGTAGCTTTTAATTCCTATACAAAAAGCCAGAAATGTAGAAAACCAAAATTTTCTATCAGAAAAATTCTAGTTGTGATATTGAAAAATAAGACTGAATATTATCAGCCACATGCTAGCTACAAACATACAGCTAAGCACCTAAGAACAAGTGGTTCCCCCTGCTCTAGAGGATAGCTTTGAGATAAAATAGGCAAGGTGAAAAAATTCAGTAAATCTCTGGCAAACTATTAGAAGTTAAAAAGCATCCTTTCTTAAGAGTTAACTAACTACTTGTTTAGTGCATATTGGCATGTCTGAAGATTACTTTACTAACCTACTCATTTGCTTTTCAAAAGCTGTATATTTTTCCCTTATAGATAAAAAAATAAACTTGTCTTTTCACCACTATTTATTCTTTTTATGAAAAATGTAGTAAGCAAGGTATGTGTTATGTGTTATAGGAAATCGCTATGTTTATGATAGCACTATTCCAAGGAATTAAACATGGATACAATTAACAATCTTTAAAAAGAATGGGAAATCAAACTACTAGGGAAAAAATCACTTTTTGAAATTAATAAAACATTAAAGAAATAAAATTAAGGATTTAGGGTCACTGTATAGAGCCATAGCTGTCCCATAACTGTATTCTATCTAAATGTAGACATGAACGGTCTTTTAAGGAAGAATAACACTAAGCAGTGAGAACAAAAACCTGACATTTTTAATTTAATAATATAGACACAAACAATGAACTAGGATGATATATTGAGGTCTCCTTACAGGACTTCAGAGAGTCTGTATAGATATACTGACAGGAAACAGTCATATCCATATATTTCTGTCAGTTTCTGTTCTTTCAATGCATGTTTGTCAAAGAGGCTCACAAAATAGATGAGGCGGAAGTAACAATGTCAAACTCAAAATGAGATGTATTCTAATCAAAATTGTTTAGCGCTCTGACAGACATTAGTAAACTACACGTTTGGATGTCAAACGAAACTAATTAATACTACACAGCCGACTTAAGAATTCCTAAGCTTCAGAACGATGGCCCCAAATGGGCAATTACTCACCTTATAAGGTGAGGACTCTCAACATTGAGGAGTTTCCTTGGGCAATGTCCCAACTGAAGGGGAGAGTCCCCTACTGCAGACCTGGTATTCTGAGGAGGACTGATTCAAAGCGTCATCTGACAGGACTCCATGTATACCCTAGTTGAATCTGATCTGTGGTCGTGTATGGCCATAACAACTCTTACTGTCTGAGGGCCCCATCTTCCATGTGTCATGTGTACATGACGACAGTCACCATAAAGACGCAAACGTAAAAGTGCAAGAGCAAGGGCTCAAAAAGAATGAGTAGCCGCTATATTTCAATGGTAAACAAGTCCTGGTATTTATCAGGACAGGTACAGATGCCACAGTGTTTACCTGTGTACAATTATACAAGTATACGGTTTCTATACCTGTTTCTATAGTGAAGCTTTAAAAAGATTTTTTTATTACTTTCTTTACTTTTTATTACTTTTTTATTACTTAGATGAAGAATCTGAAGCACTATAAATCATGTCTTTAGTTTCACTTCAGAAATTAAATTTTGCCTTTTTGCTTATCTATCACATTTAATTTAAATCGAGATTGATTAGAAAGTGGGAGGAGGATGAGTACCAAAGGAATAACTTCTCCCTCATCTCTCAAGGCTGTCAGCAACTTTCCAGTCTGCCCAGTTTTAAATAATCTCTTAATTTTCATTTGTCACTCTCTTCCTCTTGGAATGTTCTAACCTGACCACCATAATATTTGACAATCTCACAATTGTGTTTATAGAAACTTCCTCTGAGAAGATTATTGGCTCTTCTTGCTAAATATTTAAAGTTATTCTGCTATGCAGCTTTACAAATTGCATGGCATTTTATTTCTTCTGCTACCTTTCTTCTTCAGACTTTTATTGTTTGTGTTCACTTATTAGCTGTCTCAGTGTAGCTTTGTATTTCTCTGTCTTCTGACAGATAAATTACTTGGGACTAGCTCTTTAGATGCTAAGTAACTACCTGTCTTGGTGATAACGTGGTCATCAGTTCCCTATTTACCTGTATTCATGGATTCATCATACTATATTCTTCTATTTTCTTCATATGTGCTTTTTTTTTATTTATAGAGTTTGCACTCTAGGCAAAATACAGATTAATATGTATAAAACCATTCTACCACAACAAAAAAAACCCCAACATTATTCTGATCATAAAACAGGAGTAAAGCCTAAAAGCCTATACCTTACACAACTGGGTATCTTAGTACAGGAAAAGTAAAAAAAATATATATTAGAAATACAATAGAAATATGTATAAAGATTATCTGGAGTATCATTGGAAATTTTTAAACTATAATAGATGTAAATATGGTACAAGACACTTGATGGATTATTGGTGATATAAAAGAAAGAAGTAATGACAATTATTCATGCTATATACAAACATAAGAAAAAAAGCTTAATTGAATATTTCACATGAACCTACAACGAAGCATAGTTGCAAGTGTGAATAGACCAAAAGCAAAAGTTGACATCATTTCAAATACCGATTGTCATGGAGGCACCCACAAAATAGACAGGGTAGGCACTCAAAATGAGATTTTTTTCTAACCAAAATTACTTAGCACTCCAACAAACAATAGCAAACCACAAGTTCCGATGTGATTTGGCATAATACTACATAGATGACTTAAGAATTCATATTTTCATGAACAGTCCTTTAGGATGATGACCCAAAATGTGCAATCACCTATAAGATGAGGGCTCTCAATCCCAGGGAAGTTACCTTGGGCAGCATCCTGATCCAAGGGGAGAGTCCCTGACTGCAGTCCCATTGCTCTGAGGAGGACTGACTCAAATCAACTTTCTAGCAGGGCTCTGTTTATGCTCTAGTGAAGTCTGACCTGTGGCCAATCCTGACTGTCTGGCAGCCGCATCCTCCAGGGACTGTGAACTTGACATCAGCCACTGTGAACACTCAAAATTGCAAAGGAATTAGGTTCCTGCAGCTGGAAAGCCCTGGTCTTTGTGAGGTCTTTTGGAAAGCCCCAGCCTTTGTCAGGTCTTTGTCGGGGCAGGTACCTCTGCCACACCAATGACTAATATTTTTTTTTTTATATATTTCTTGGAATTTCCTTGCTCTATAGAGAAAAGTTAGCCATTGGAAAAAAAAAAGAAAATAATTTTGTAAACAGGTAGGCCTGAGGATGGACAAACAAGAAATGATGGGTTGAGATTTTCTTGTTGGTACATACCTCAAGAATGTCATAAGAATTATGTTAAAATCTTACAGAAGTACCTCTTGATGTGTAGCAACACAATTAATATTAACTGTCCAAAACATGTAAGCAAAAAAACCGTCATATCTTTCTAGTCATGTTTTTGCACTTTGGCTAATGTTTACTCTCTTTGCACGTAATTTGTTATTTTCACTTTGAATCATGAGACTGAGATATTACTAACTTTTTGGATTCAAGTATATTATTCCCATTTTTCCATTTGTTTTTGCTTTTCTTTTTATTATGAATGTCTAAATGAATATATTTAAATTCTAATATCACAGTAAAAGTTTCTTGTTTTTAATGCACTTTTAATGTTGCTATCTCTGCTTTGTTCTTGTTCTCATGACCTAGAAAATAATAAACTCATTCTAATTATATTTCCCTGATACTTTTCCAAATGCATAAGCAACAAGATATAAACGTTATGCTGTTTACCCACTCCTACAACGTAATAAACCCACTTACAGTCCTCTTAAAAGCCAGTGATTTTACTATTTGTAACAGTAATTTTGTTAGTCATTGACTGCTAATTTCATCTTAGTACTTCAATATGAAACAGTAGACCACAGAAAACTGAGGAGTAATTTCTGGATCTAGATTATTTTGAGAGGTATTATTGAGCTGTCCAGCACTTCAAGTAATATTTATGTGATCAACTATGAAGCAATTTCCAGTGCTTATTCCCAGGCCCTGTTTTAATGACAGACATTGAAGTTTGTTTATATAGCCTAGAAGAACTGCTAGGAGAGGGCGATATTTTTCCTGACAAAGTATGTGCATTCACGCACTAAGAGTTACGCAGACTCATATAAGAAGAATTCAGAAAGTCAATACAGTGAACTTTGAATGTCACTAAAAAATTCAATCATCCTAGGTTTTGATGAGCTGATTTCTTTTTTCTTTTGGAAACTTTCAATTTTCTTTCCATCTCCAGATTTTTTTTTTCCACAAATGTTAAGTCTTAGAATCTTAGAATGTCTAGTAAAAGTAGTAATAACTACTGGCAATTGAACATTAAAAAAAAGTTAACAATATTTATTTAACAGAGACTGAATTTATTCATATTTAGGAAGGAAATTAATAATTCTAGTTAGGTGATACATGGTTATACACTTCAAACTCATTTGAAGACAATTTACCTAAAGAAAAATAAAGGAGGAAAAAAGGTTTCAGTCTTTAGTAATATTTGTAGGTAACATTAAACAATGCCTGATACATATTCCCATAAGTTTTGAAAGACTATTTCGGCTCTAAAAAACCTCAACAAAACAAAACCACCAAACTAAAACCAGATGAAAAAACCTACAATAGTTCAAGAAAAAATATCAGCACAGTTTATTTTGGCAAGGAATACGACTACGTGTCTTCTGGGTGATAAATAAGTAATGTTATTTGTTCAACTATAGAATTAGTGACCAGCTGACTTTGCTTGAGCCTTGAATAGAACAGGTCACTGCAAGTACTACTCTAGCTGCACATAATAATAGCTTTAGGCATGGAAAGGTAAGATTTTTAAAGATATGCCTGGGACAAGGTAAAAATGAAAGTTGAAAAGTTAGTGTCTCAACTGTAATTTCTTCAATATGAGAAGAAATTAGTTTCTAGGCTGCTTATAAAGTGACAAAGGATAACACTGGATTTGCACATAGAGAATTCAGCATGACGTTATATCCTCTCATGCCTGAATACTCTTGCACTGGCATTCTACCCTGTGAATGAACTACAGCTAAATATTCAAACAGCAATGTTTGACCTATGTTATGTTCTTAACCTATCTTTTTCAGTGGCATGCAGTAGTTGTGGCTTCAGAAATTGTTATAGTTTTTGTTTTTAATGTATCCACTAAAATGTAATCTAGTGGAGGTTTAATACATTTTGATATTGAAGTCAGCAGACTATTGCTATCTCTTAAGCTTAGAAAGGGTATCAGGCACTTTCCAGTACCATATCCAGTGCTCCTAAGCATCTTTCATTGTAAAGTCCAGTCTTTTTTCAGAAATGGGTCCTTGTCTACATTGCAAGTTGATACCACTGTGACATTTTTATCTGGAGTTTTTATTTCAGTCCTGACACAGAGTTTATCTTGTTCTTCCTCTTAACCTTGATTTTAGGCATTTTAAGAAGTCCTGGACAGTTTGAAATTGTTTCCAATCCTGAGTGAGAGATGCACACTGTAAAGTACTGGATGAGTTCATCAGTTGATTTCAGCTAAAATTAGAATGCTTTAAATGTCCAATTAAATATATTAAATACTAATACAAATATTCCTGTGCCACTCACAGTATGAATATTTCTGTTATCTTCTTGCAATAATAACTTACTAGTCTCTGTAAGTAAAGTGAACTTCACAGGATATCAAGTTTTGTCATTATTTTCATTAAGTTATCTATTCTGTTTCACAATGCATTTTCAGGACAATGTTGCTGACCAACAATAATATTAGAATTTATTGTATGGTAATATATAACATATAGCAATGTCTACACTGTAATGATTATAACTTTTATTTACATTCTAGTTCTCAAAAAGCACATCTCAGCATTTGTGTTGTTTTAGTTATTTATCACAGTGCCACCAGCAGATACTTTCATATCTGTCAAGTGCTGAGGCTCTGGGATAGATTGCAATGGTATTTATGGACTACAGTATATGGAGGGATTGTAAAACCTTTTATAGTATGTTTGTTTTGGTTATCCTAGGTTTTCTTTCAGACTACAGATTTGCTTCATATCTTTTTCCATGGGAACATATTTTAAAATTTAACAGAAAAATCTCACGCAAAATTAAATGCACAAACGTAGTGTACTGTGGCAAGGAGTCATAACTGTTGAATCAAAGTCAGTTTTCAGCAGAATCTTCAAATGTCTTCTACTTCAAAAACAAATTTAATTTCCTAACCCCAGCTTTTTTATTTCTAGTCCTGTTCCTAAAGTGCTTGCAATATTTTACTTATTTTTTTTTTAATAATGGAAAAATATATATCGTTCACTTTAGAGACAGGAGAACTCTGAAGCTTTGTTGATGTCAATTCCCCCCAAAAATCTGCTCTAGACAAATACAAATCATAGAAAATTGTAAATTAATATTTCAGAAGTTACAGCAAATAAAAATAGATCATTTCCATCCATAACTGTTATGCAGCCTTAACTGCAGTGATCACTGTCGTGTCTATACATTTGACTTTCAGAATAGTAAAAGGCAAAAAATTATAAAATGGAATTTCCCTAATACATTTTAAATAATGCACATACAATGTATTACAGAGTTTTTAAAAGTGTATTTTCATGTACAGTATTTCTTCTTTTTTATAATACTTGAATGTAGGCGTCTCATTTGAGCTCTTGCCTGACAGAAAAAGCCAGAATAGAAGAGGGAGCAGAAATAGCTGCAGGGTAGCCAATAGGGAAAAGGAAAGAAAGTATGCAATTTCATAAAATGTCAGATAAAGATAGAGATGGCTAGTCAGAAAGCGATAATATAGGCACAAAAGTATCCATTACTAAGAAGTATTCCCACTTTCCTGTAGTCCTTGGGTTTCCCTCATAAATTTTTCTTTGCCACCCTCACTCAACTTCTGCATTTATTGCTGTATGCTCTGCTGCTGTCACATTCATACTTTTCCATTATTTTATCCTTCTGTCTCTCCTTCTCATTTTCTCCTGAATGCATCAGCTACATCATTTTAGCTGAGGTTTCTTTTCACCCTCGAGATTACCTCAGAATCTACTACCACTCTACTCCACACCTGTGTTATCAAACCTTGTTGGTTCGTGTCTTACATAAGGACTGTATTCCATTTGCATTCTGAAATTTTAGAAGTTGGATGCTGGAAACAGTAAAATCAAATAGCTTTGAATGCCACCTTTTAATTTCAGCTTCTTATTTCGTTATTTTCTTAGCTATGCGATACTTTTTTGGTGAAAAATACAATACTTACCATATACAATAATCTGAACACTAGAAATTAAACATTTACATCATATAAAATAGGGGATTCTGGTGGACACATGGGGGTCCTAGTGGAAACCAAGTTGAACACAAACCAATAATACGCCCATGTAACAAAAAGGCTAAGATTTTCCTGTGCTACATTTGGTGGAGTGTTACTAGTAGGCCAAGGGAGGTGATCTTTCCCCTCTATTAAGCACTGGTGAGACACGTTTGGAGTGCTGGGTGTAGTTCTGGGCTCCCTAGTACAAGAGAGATATGGAGATACTGCAGAGAGTACAGCAGAGGGTCACAGAATATTGAGTGATTGGAGCATCTCTTATATAAGGAAAAGCTGAGAGAGGTGGGACTATTCAGCTTGGAGAAGAGTAGGGTCAGGGAGATCTTACCAATATATATAAATATGTGAAGGTAAAGTGCAAAGAACATGAATTCAGGGTCTTTTCAGTGATGTCCAGTGATAGGGCAAGAGGCAATGGGCACAAACCGAAATACAGGAGGTTCCATCTGACCATCAGGAATCACTTTTCCATTATGAGGGTCACTGAGCACTGATACATGTTGCCCAGGAATTATGGAATCTCCCTCCTTGGAGATATTCAAAAGCTGTCTGGACATCGCCTGTGCAGCCTGCTCTGTGTGGCCCTGCTTGAATAAAGGGGATTGGGCCAGATGACCTCCAGAAGTCCCTTCCACCCTCAACTGTTCTGTGAATCTGTGATACAGAAGAGGGTGAAAAAAACCCAAACTAACACAACATCTTTGCAGATCATACGCAGAGTAGTGCCTCATTAAAATTACAGATTTTCCTGTTATATCCTCTATGTGCATAATATCTCAATGTGTTTATTCCAAGCAATTATACTGGAAACTAAGTCACTATTTCAAGATAAGGGAAGAGGCTAGATGCATGAGGATGAAGGCTAGTCATGCAAATAAGACAACATTATGTAGCATGAAGCATAGATCTGTATTTGCTTAGCAACGTAGCTTGTTACAGGTTTAGCATTGAAAGTGCAAAGATTTGCTGTTCCTCCTGACTACCGTACTGGAAGGTATTCTATTTCAAGTTCTCTGTTTTGATATTCATTGTGTGTATTAATGGGGTGGGCTCCTGCTCTTTGAGAATTGTTTTTCTCTCATGACTCATAGGTCATGGGTTTTATACTCATCAGAAAATGGAGGTCACAAAAATCAGAGTTTTTTTTTTACGACTGAAGCAGCAACTTTCCTCAGAAATGCATGTAGAACCAGCTGCTTTTTCTGCAGGTGGGAGCATGAGGAACTGAGGTATCTAAAGGATTGGACCATTCAAGGAGTTACTTGCTGAGGAATTCTTGGGCAGACTGAACATCCTGGAAAAAGAACTTCTTCTGTACCATTCTAATACTAAAGAATTTGTTGATCTTGTCAGAAAATTTTCAACAACTTTTAATTCCTAGAGGCATTCAGATTGTGTGGGGATATATAGAGCTTTTTCTAGCTTGGGTGGAACCCAAGAAATGAGCTTGGACACAAGAGAGACCAAGTAAACAAATTCAAACCAAAAAAATAATACAGAAAATGTATTTAATATTAGTTTTGAGTAAAGAAAAAGAATTTAATAATTAGTACTCCATTAATGACTATGAAACTCATATCATTTATGTAAATGTAACATAAAGAAAAGCATCTTAATAGTGAGAATTTAAAATTGTTGTGCAAACATTGTAAAAACATAAAGATACTAATAAATAATAATAATTACACAGCCTATTAAGGATCCTTTGTTCCAGATTTCCAATCATAAGAGCAAGGGTCTAATTGCAGCCTTATTGGTGAACATAAGCATCAGCATTAAGAAGTCTATTATTAACTAATCACTAATATAGTAATACGACACATATATAGACTTAACATGTTACAGAGCAGATTGTTCTAGGCTTTGATCTATTTTTCTAATCTAATTAGACTATTAAAATTATAATCGGGAGATGTTTCCTGTTTTGGGGTTTTGGTTTCTTTTTTGTGATCTGAATCTGCCTGACCTTCTTTTATGACCAGGTGACAAATTTTCTTCTTCTGTACCTTTTCATCTGGACAAGCTGGAAGAATGGACATTTTACCTTGATTTTTCTTCCCTTGACATTGCTCCTTGTGAGGAGCAATTCTAAGTCTGTTGAAAGGCCTTCAAGATTTTTTTTTTGTTTGTTTAGTATTATTCTATCTCCTCTAGAATTCTCTATCTATTTTCTAATTTTTCTATAGGGTATGATCAGTCTCCTGTGGTGCATTGACCTTGGCTGACTGTCAGGTGCCCATCAAGACAGTCTGTCATTCCCTCTCCTCTACAGAACAGGGGGAGGAAATATGATGAGAAGCTCATGGGTTGAGATAAGGACAGGGAGATCACTTACCAATTACCATCATGGGCAAAATAGACTCAATGAAACAATGAAATTAGTTTTATTTATTGTCAATTAATAACAGAGTAGGATAGTCAGAAGTAAAAACAAAACTAAAAACACCTTCCCCTCGCCTTCTCCTTTTTCCCAGGCTCAATTTCACTCCTGACTCTTCTACATCATCCCCTCAAGCGATGCAGGGGGATGGTGAATGGAAGTTGCAGTCAGGTCATAAGAACTTCTCCCTACCACTCCTTCCTAGTTATGCTTCCCCTGCTCCAGTATGAGGTCCTACCCATGGGAAACAGTCCTTTACAGAATCACAGAATCACAGAATGGTAGGGGTTGGAAGTGACCTCTGGACATCATCTAGTCCAACCCCCCTGCTAAAGCAGGTGCCCCTAGAACATGTTGCACAGTAACTGACCGTGTTCCACTTCGTGCCCGTTTCCTTTGTTCTGTTGCTGGGCACCACTGAAGAGAGTCTGATACCATCCTCTTGACACCCACCCTTTAGACATTTATAAGCATTGATGAGATCCCTGCTCATTCGTCTCTTCTCCAAGCTAAACAGACCCAGGTGTCTTAGCCTTTCCTCATAAGAAAGGTGCTCCAGTCCCCTCATCATCTTTGTAGCCGTCTGCTGGAGTAGTTTCCTGTCTGTCTTGAACTGGGGAGCCCATGTGGCCTCACCATGGCAGAGTAGAGGGGGAGGATCACCTCCCTCAACCTGCTGGCCACACTCTTCTTAATGCACCCTAGAATGCCATTGGCCTTCATGACTGTAAGGGCACATTCCTGGCTCATGGTGAGCCTATTGTCCGGCAGGACTCCCAGGTCCTTCTCTGCAGAGCTGCTCTCCAGCAGGTCAGCCCCCAACCTGTGCTGGTGCATGGCGTTATTCCTCCCCAGTGCAGGACCCTACATTTGTCCTTGTTGAACTTCATCAGGTTCCTCTCCACCCAGCTCTTCCACCTGTCCAGGTCACGCTGAATGGCAGCACAGCCTTCTGGCAAGTCAGATGCTCCTCCAGTTTTGTATCGTCAGCAAACTTGCTGAGGGTACACTCTGTCCCTTCATCCAGGTTGTTGATTAATATGTTGAACAGGACTGGACCCAGTACCCACCCCTGGGGAAAACTGCTATTCACAGGCCTCCAACTAGGCTCTGTGCTGCTGATCACAACCTGCTGAGCTCTGCCATTCAGCCGCTTCTCAATCCAGCTCACTGTCCACTCATCTAACCCACACTTCCTAAGCTTGCATATGAGGATGTTGTGGGACACAGTGACAAAAGCCTTGCTGAAGTCAAGGTAGACAACATCTACTGCTCTCCCCTTGTGTACCCAGCCCGTTATGCCATCATAGAAGGCTATCAGATTGGCCAAGTGTGCAAGTAAAAAGAATAATTAGTAATCCTAAAAGTATTAGTTTTATACTTCAAAGAAATAGATAATACAAACAGTGAGAAGACATCTGTGTGTCTACGTTATAAGGAAATGAGTTTTTAATGCATTATGTGATATCAAAGATTTAAAGTTCCAAGTATCAAAAGGACTGGATAATTACAAAAACATAATACAGAATATTACTATTATGGGCTGAAAAATCTGGAAATCAGTGGTCATTTAAATGTAAAATACTTAAATAGGTTATTCCGGAAAAAAACAATTCAACATCCAGTACAATTCACTAGAGATTAAGAGTTCAGTTTCTGTATTAGGGTAGTAAAAACAATTTATTAAGAAAGTAGACAGACAAGACCTCTCTTGTCTATTCTTCTTACTGTTCATATAATGCAAGATAACAATTTTGTTCCAAAGTTTAACTCCCTTAACATTTAAAAGAGAGATTCAACTGTGGGTAAGTACCCTTTGTTCTTAAACATTTAGAAATATAGAATGATATCAATGACTAGAACAAGTAAATATGGATATAGGTTGCTAAGAAAAAAAAAAAATCTTGATGATTTTTTACCCACATTAGTGGTCTTCAGCAGCAAGGAAAAGAGTTTTGCTAGCATCTCACTGCATCATCACTGATGGATGATAAATATCATGGGTGGTCCTCTCAGAATGCCATCCTGTTTTTTTTCTATTTCAGCAGAGGAAGAAATGGACAACCACGAAAGATATATATACGTTGGCTACAAACTATGAAACTGTCATACTAGGAGACAGCATGGACAAACTTTCTCTTTGTCCTACCTGTCATGCTCATTATTTGTTGTAAAGAAGGCAAGCAGGTTGTATGCAAAGGTCTACATTTTGGGATTCCATTTGAAATTCTGCAGTTCAGACCATAATCCATACTCTGAAAATGAGCAATACTACACAATTTAAAAGAACTTTTAGCCCTGCAATTTCAAACTACATTTTCAAGTATTAAACAGAGCCTTCTGATATTCGGGCTTTTTTACTGAAGCGTCAAGATAGTGAGAATAGAGCTAGGATTAAAACTGTACACTACTGTTTCATTGTAGTGAAACAATTTATTAACGGAATAGTAATAGGACAATAAGAGGACAACACTTTTCTGTTTATACTACATTTAAGACATATTTTTGCAAGATAGTGAAGCAAAGCTAGTGTAATATAAATCAAGTTCACATCATCCAAGCTTTTTCCTATTAGTATATAAGTATGAAAGTTTTGTTTAGACAGATATTTCCATGAATAGACTGTTTTACACTAGCACTAAGAGTAGATGAGAAACATTTATGTTCAGATAGAAGCTGCAGAATTTAAAATATGTATTCTACACATACTGAATTTTTTTTTTATTTAGTAGATACTTGAGAAAGTTTTTATTCACAGACTCCAAGGATCTGCAATTCAAAGGTACGTGAAGCCAATTACAAGACTGTATTTCTTAACTTCTAACATGTTGCTCCACTGTAACAATGTGAAAAACTTCAAGCGGATTACACAAAGTGGAATGAGAAAACTCTGACTGAAGGGAAGAATGAAACCAGCCATCCCTTAGCAGAATAACATCAGCATCTTCTAATGACGTTTCTTATATGTGTATAGATAAATTCCCTTTTTTAATGTCAAGTTAGGCATATCCTGAATGCCTACACATGGGGCTTTGTTGTTGTTTTTTCAGGTTTCTCCTTTACCCCACTCTCTAAATCAAAACAAAATCCTGGCACTATTTTCTGTCAGGATCCTAAAAATATTCCCATATGCAAGCCATGTTCAGCCACTATTCCTGTGAGAGGAACATAACTATCTTTAGGTTATACTGCTAATTCTCCAGATTTCTTTCAGTGGACCACAGTATACCTTTTCTCCAATCTGAAGCTGTAAACTTTCTGGTTTGTGTTTAACCTGTAAGATAGAACATACATTGGCCAAAGAGATAAAACAAGGCACAGTCAAATGTTTCATTTTTTTACGAGTAAAGCGCTTGAAGATACTACTCATTAGAACAACGCAGTCACCCTTCATATAAAATCCCTCAATCCAATTCTCATTTCTCTTTAAGATTTGTATGTTCTGATCACTCCTATGGGACACAGCTTAAAGCTTATCTTCTTTGTCCTTTACTAACCATACTACTAAGCTGCTACAAAAGTCTATTCCTACTCCTCATCTGTTCTCTCCTAATGCTGAAATCAAGCTACTTCTCTCTTCTGCCTTTTATAACTTCCAGCTTCTTCTGTCAGGTACTCCCTCATCAGTCCTAACAGTTGATCACAAGGCTCTGCTACTTTGCTCTGTGGAAAAAAAGAAATCTTTTAAAAAGAAGATGCATGTTTTCTGAAAGTTTGTGTTTCATAAAGGACAACTTCTAGTTAATTCTTGCTATTCAGCAGCTCTATATATTTTTATTCACCTTAAAGATATTAATGGTAGACAAAGACAATTTATTCTCAAATTTTCATTTGATACAGTAATACATAGACTTCAAAATGTCAATCAGAACCTAAAGAGTTTATGAACAATTCAATTTCTTATATAATCATATCCTGGATTTTTTTTTTGTTGTTGTTGTTAAGGAAAGTAATTTTTTTCAGTTAAAGAAAGTGTAAAACAAGAAAAATAAGAGAAATGAAGATAATAAAGGGCTCAATCTAGTATTGAACATCATTGATCTTCATTTTTTTTCCATTCATTGAAGAAAAGATAGAAAGAAGGTGAAAGAAAAGAAGACTGGGAAATTAATCGGTAAGTAAGTATTTTCTAAAAAATTTTAGCTTTCAAAATAAAAGAAATAAAAGAAAAAGTCAGAGCAAAATACGCATTTTAGTTAAAATCCAGAGTATAACACCAGAATCACTTTGGTGACTATTCTGTTTTCTGTGGAAAACTTTGCTTAGTAGTTTTTTTGATAAATTCTAAAATAAACATTCTGTCAGAAAAAAACCTTTACCTGTCACTAGTACCTTACCACCTTCTTTTTAGAATTTATCATGTGTTTATATCTAGAAAATATACATAAAAATGAACAGAAGGAGCTTCATAATTCCAACATGTCATCTTTTCTTTGTATCATGGTCATCTATTTGCATAAAATTTTCAATTCAATCCCCAATTATTTATAGAAAAAGTGAAGAAATTTAATTGCTTACTGAATAAGCAAGTGTAAAATTCATGTTCCACAGACTTTTCAAAAGAAAGTGTTTATATGTACAGAAGGCACACACATACACATTAGAAAGTCCTGAAATAACTAGTAACGTAGTTCTCCAAAGGAAGTTTTATTTCATATTGTTACTGCTCTGAGTATTATTTTCATTTACCACTCACTTGATGATGCTGTGTCAATTCTGGATGTATTCTACCTTTCTTTGCAAATCCATTTCGCTCTCTTGAGAGTATGTTTATAAAGTACGATTGCATAAGTAAACTTTAAAGTCTTAAAATTTGGCTTAATTTATGGAGTTTTCCCTTTCCTTCTCCCCCTTCATGTCTGCTAAAACAAAAAGGAATTTTTATATTGCTTTTTTGTCACTGATCATTTAAGAGAAAAACACTTTTTTCAGAGGAGAAATATCATCCTTTGTGGGTGTTAACCCCACTGTGCAAGTAACTGCTCTGTACTTCCTCTTGGCTATACCAATAATTTAGAAAATCTCAGCTTCTGCAGATGTATGTATTTTATTAATGTTAACCCAAGTCATCAGAGAATTTGGCTCATAGTTTATGATAGAAACATTAAGAGATTTTGTTAGTGTTAGACTCAGCGCATATTTCAGTAAATGAAAGGAAATTGTGTATAATTACATATGTGTTCATGAATAAGAAAAATGCATCTTAAAAATACAACAACACAAAAAATTTTGAACAGGCTTAACTTACATAATAATAATTATAATAATTTTAGTTATTTTCCACTTTTCTCATTATATTGTTGGGTATTTTGCAAATATTAATTGTATAAAGTTCTTTGATTTTGCAAAATCAGTTTATTTGTATGTCTGTCCTCTCCTGGTACATCTTTAATGCCAAATATCTCCTTGGTCAAAAGATTTTATGACCTGTGACAGTTCAGAAATGTGTTCAACTAAAAAAAAGTAATCTGAACAGCTGGCAGTTTGTGATGTCTGCTGCTTTACAAACGTTGTGGGCCATTCTATGTTTTCTCTCTTTCTGTGTGCACAATAAAACCTCAGTGGATACTAAATGTCTAAATCATCTCAATTTCCAAACCTGTAAAATAAAACTGACAGAACATATTTTTAGACATCTGGGATTCCAAGGTGTTATTCAATTGTAGGAACATTTCTTCCTCATTATCTTTAATTTTACATTGAATGGTAAATTATATACAGTATACTTAATTCTAATTCTGAAATAGCTTTGGAAAATAACTTTTTCTTATAAAAACTTTTACAGTAAAAACTTTGGAAAATATTTTATCCGTTTTCAGAGAACAAACTTTGCATTCATCTCTGTTTACCACCATGGTCTTATTATCCCCTTTATCAGTCATGAGCATTCACTTTGCCACACTCTTCTGTGAAGTGACCACTGACCTGTTTCTTACACGGTTTCTTTAGAAGGCATAAAACACAGATCTCTGTTATTTGAATTAAAGCATAGTGTCCTGGGCTTGTGAGTGTATTTGGACATCTTCACTTTTCTTTATGACAACAAATGGAGGACAAAACACTGTTTTATCTGAGTCTCTTTTGCCTCCCCCTACTGCCTATAACACTATGCAGGAACATGAAAGATCTATTACCTTACAATGCCATAGGGTATATCACTCCTCACTCCTCTACCAGAATCCGGTCCAGATTTAGATCCTTAGCCATCAGCATCCCTCCCTCAGATCTCCTTTGAATCAAAACACAAATCTTTATCAGTCAATGGTACTGCTATTCCTGTACCATTTTCTATCGCTGGCAAATACAACACTGTCTCCATTCCTCTTCCCTATCCAAAAGTCCATAGTCCCTGTCTGGATACTTAACCTTAACCAAGCAGTCCATTTGTCAGAGGTATACCTGGAGTTTGGCAGGGTTGTGAAGTAATTCTCACAAATTCTTTTTTGGAGCTGTTTTATCTGAATAAAGGATGATAAGAAAATTCTACATCTGCTGTCCCACGGGCATGGTCTTTTGTCCCAGCTTCACATGGGCTGTGTCCTAAATTACTTTAGATAATACTTTACCTATAATTGTTTCCTTTCCAAAAGGGAGATAAAACTTTGGCACACTGCTGCAAAGAAATGCAGACTGAATAAGGGGGAACTGGCATTAGTTTTAAGGTCAAAAGGAACCATTATGAGGATTTAGCCTGACTCTTTTTAGAACACAGAAATTCAAATTTACACAATACTTCACCTATTAAACTGGTAACTTTATCGTTCATATTATCACACAATGACAAAACAAACCAAATGGTATCCCATTTTGGGAGCACAATACAAAGAAAATGTTATTTAAAACAGCAAGTGATCCCTCTTCCAAAAGGAAGTCAATAAACAAACAAGTCAAACAGAGAGTTTGGGGAAGGGTGGCAATGTCTAGGCAGACTGAGTAATGTGTTTGGTAGAAAGCATTGTTACTGTATATACTTAAATGGCAATAATCTAACAGGAAAGACAAGATAAAATGATGGTATGGCAGGGGACAGGGGAGAGGAAGAAAAGCGGAGAGATCATAGAAGAGGAAATAAAAACCACCGAGATTTCTGGGATATCAGCACTGGGTAGAAGTCTACGCAAAATATCCACGAGATTATCCAAATGTTCTTCGTTTTGGCAGCTTCCATATTCGTTCCTCCCTGCTGCAGTCCTGGATTGGATCTCTCTGTGTAGACCTCAATGTTCTGTTGCAAAGGCCTAGATCCCGAAAGCACTTTATGGAAGAACTCTTTCCTGAATGCCTCTCTGTGGATGTGGCACTTGCTGGATATTGCTTTGCCCCAGCTCCTTGGGTAATTCCCTCTACGGTACCTGAAATTGCTCATACCAAGTCTCTAGCTGGTGGTATCTGGCTGGTAGAATCTCAAAAGTGAGTGCTGGCCGAAAGTGTGAACATCATGCTTGCTGTGTCCACTTCTGCTTCTATGTAAGTTAATGCTGCCAATCTCATTTATTGAGAGGTGGTAAATACTGGGACTTTGTGAGGATGCAATTACCCTTATTAACCATAACTACATTGTTAAGCAGCAGGTTTATTTGAATATCTCCAGAGAACGAGACTCCACAACCTCCCTGGGCAGTCTGTTCCAGTGCTCTGTTACCCTCACA
>VZSC01019256.1:103789-132965 GCA_013398225.1 Steatornis caripensis | reverse complement strand
GCAACTTCCAGCTGTCTGTAGAAGGCCTCGTCAAGTTCCTCTTCCTGATCAGGTGGCCTATAGTAAACACCCACCACAGTGTCACCTGTATTGGCCTGCCCTCTAATTCTTACCCATAGGCTCTCGACTCGTTCTTCATCCACCCCTAGGCAGAGCTCGATACACTCCTGTTCCTCTCTGACATAAAGAGCAACTCCACCACCCCAGACTATATTCCATAAAACCATTTATCAAGTATTAGTCATTAATTATCTGCTTTCCTGTGGTTTTTCTATTTGCTTCACATGTATAAATTCTATTGCATTGTAAAGAAAAAATGCTTGGAAATCAGAGTAATTAATTTTATCTTTTTCCCCCCCAAGTTTTCTGGAGTTTTTGTGATACATCAAGATTCATGAAAACATGTTTAAAGAGTCAGAAGGTTCTTAAGTCAACTTTTTCAAAAAGGATGGATATTATTTGCATGACTTTCAGGATTTAAAATAATAAAAATAATAATAATGACTTAATTTTATGGCTTAAATATTCCCCAAATAATCCTGAACTAAAGGACTTTGAACTACAAGTTTGACACACTCCATAGCCTATTCAGAAACATTTGGCATTTCTTTTCCTAATTTTCTGCAAAATGATGAATAATTTTGTCTTTCTGATCTAGCGACAGTTTTCTATAACTGACATGATTTCTTTATATCAGAGTGTGAGTAAGAACATATTTTTGTCTTTAAACCAACCTTGATATCAATTTTCCACTTCTGTCTTTGGCCAGCCTTATCACCTACCTTTCTTCCATAAAAGTCAATTTACATTTATAATATCAGTGTAACCCTTCTCTAGTTCATATGTGCTTTTAATTTTGAATTAATTTTTCTCTTTAATTAATAGTTCCTTTTAAGAAACTGTTATTTCTCAACAACATAACTGAGAGAGGAGCACCACATAAAGTTCTTCAGGTTTTAGGAAAAGTTTTTTAGATTTGTACATAGAATGTACATTGCATTCAATCTAGTTAGTGGAGATGTATTAAAATTGACAGTCCACGCTGAGGTCTTTTCTCAAAAAATTGTGATTAAATAGAAGTGTGAATTAATGGAGATTAAAGAAAAATAAAACATATCTATGTTTAATTCTAGGTCAGCATGATCTTTTCTTTGTCCTAGCTAGACAGTACTAAATTCTGATACTGCTCATATAATCTGAATTTTTACCTTCCTGTAATGCCATAAGGCTCTTTTCTTATTAAGCGTGATAATAAGTAAGCCTCTTCAAAGAAAGTGAAACTACTGAATTAGTTACCATTCCTAGTTAATTACAAACTAGGACTGTCCATTTCCAAACACAAAGACAAGATATTAATCTTATTTCTCCCTAGATTAATAAATCCTAATGAAATATCACCATTTTTTTTTTTTTGCTTTTCAGCCATAATAGAGCAACAGAAATTCCAGAAGGCTGGAACTGAGGTTCCACCACTGAAATACTCAAAATTATTTCTTCATTTCATTTTGAGATGAACTCTGTCAGGATTACTGCTGAATTTATTTAACTCTTCTCTCTTTGACTGTTCTCTGCAATTTATAGCAACTACACAGTATGCCATCTTGAAATAAAGACTCAGGGACGTTACCTTAGCTTTGATTGCAAGTGATTAAATTTACTTGCAAAACAATAAGCAAAATTTAATTATGCTGATTTTTTATTATATTTCAAGATAGTATCTTATTAATTGATAATAAACAGCAATATAGTATAATAAAAATAATGAAAAATATTATAATCTGCTATTAAAAATTAAAGCTCAGAAACTCTTACTGGAACAAGAAGTATGTTCCTAGAATACATTTTCAATGTTTTGTACTCAGTACAAATCATTTTTTTGAGGGACAGAGTTATTGATGTTTTCCTCAATGAAGTGCCTTTACTGCTGTCATGGTTTGAGCCCAGCCCGCAATAAAGAACCACATGGCCACTCTCGCACTCCTCCCTCCCCACCTCCACTGGCATGGGGAGGAAAATCAGAAGGAAAACACAGGTAAACCTTGAGGGTTGAGATAAGGACAGTTTAATAGGACAACACAAATCGAGAAAAGAGAATAATAATTATAACGACTATAATACTAATAAAAGAAAATATAAAATGAGTGATGCACAATGCAATTCCTCACCACTCAGAACCGATGCCCCGCACCCTTCTGAGCTGCACTTCCCTCGTCCGGCCAACCCCCCAGTTTATATACTGGGCATGAAGTCAGTGGTACCCACTTGTCTAGTTTGGGTCAGCTATCCTGGCTGTATCCCTTCCCAGTTTCTTGTGAAAATTAACTCTATCCTAGCCAAACCCACAACATTAAAATTAACCTTATCCTAGCCAAACTCAGGACAACTGCTAAGGAACATAAAATATCAGGCTTTCCATAACACCCATGATACTGAAGTGAAATTTAAAACAATAGAAATGAACATCCAGCCATTTAATTTCTCTTTGTCAGGAAATCTTCAACAGACATCAATACTCTGGTAAAACTCTTAAAACTGCTTTTATTTCATTAGTATGTTAATTGAAGCTCTTTTTATAAGTTTCTTTTTTAAGGTCCGTTTTACATATGAGGAGGATTCCTACAAAAATGTTATTGAAGTATGAACTGGAAACATTACTTCTGCGATGTCCTGCATTCTTTAATCAGTAAATTAGAATTCAACAGTTGCTCTAATGGAAATGTGTCGTGGTTTGAGCCCAGCCAGCAATAAAGAGCCACACAATAAAGAACCACGCAGCAGCTCGCTCACTGCCCACCCCCCACGGGACAGGGAGGAGAATCAGAAGAGAAAGGGCAGCCCTCGTGGGTTGAGATAAGGAAAGTTTAATGCAACAACAGAGAGAGAGAAGAGAATGATAACAATAACAAGTATAATGCTAACAAGAGAGAATATAAACAAGTGTTGCGCAGTATAATCGCTCACCACCTGGAACAGGAACCAGAGCCACCCCACCACACTTCCCACGCCTTGCCTGGCCAGCAACCCCAGTTACATACTGGACATGATGTCAAAGGTATCAAATACCTGTTTGGCTAATTTGGGTCGGCTATCCCCCTTCCAGCTTTCTTGTGAAAATTAACTCTATCCTAGCCGGACCTAGGACAAAATGTATGCAGCAGTTTACAAAAGCTACTTCAAATATTTGTTCAGCATTGAAATTAGATCCAATGTTTCTGAAGGAGATGCAAAGAACTGTTGTTTTATTTCTTGCATTACTTTTTCAATGGTAGACAAACAAAAGATACATATTCACTTGGAAATAAATAGGAAAATCAATCAATCAGCAGTGATGCAGTGGCATACATGGCAGATTAAGATTAAGAATAAGGAATAATCAATCAATCAGCCTTGTGTGCAGACTCAAAAGTAAGACTGGACTCTAAAATAAGGAATCTCTTTGGTAGCACTCAAAGAATTCTGACTTTATGTTTTGTGAGAAATTAAGAAAATATTGCTGTGTGGGTTTTTCTTTCTTTCAGCCTTAATTTTCCCACACCTCTTCAAAAGTGCTTCTGAATGTTTTGGCTGAAAAGGAGCATAATGGTTATAGAATGTATAACTGTTGGTCTAATAGTTATAGAATATATTATTATTGGTTTGTAGCTATAGGATGTATCATTAACTGTATATTTCAGTAATACTAACACACCTGTGGTTGGTTGTGGATTGGAGTAACAAACGAACCTCTTAAGGCGCCAGTTCGGCAAACAAGGAATATAAGGACAAGATAAGAGTAGAAACCACTAGCACAGAGGAATGCAGAGACATGATAAGAGGGGAACTACTGACTCTAATCTGGTCAGAATTAGTCACGTGGCCTGGTAATGAGAACAATGAGAACTGAGTCTGCACAAAGGAGAGAGGTCAATGAACGGACAAGTGAGGAAGTGCCTAAGAGGGGATAAAGATCCAGCTGACAACCACCAGAGACCACCCGAGTGCTACAGTACACTTGCACGGAAGTCAATTAGCATATATGTATAAGGCAAGTGGAACTAATTTAGATATGCATGACATTTCTTCGTCTCAGTTTGAAAAACTCATGAATATGTGATTAAAATTGTTTAAAATTGAGCCCGAGGGCAACTGTTGCACACATTTCGTGGAATGATCCCCAGTGTGCCCAGCGCTGCATTAAAGAATACCTGCTTAACAGTATCACAAAGTGCTGTTGAGTGATTTTCTTTGTTTGATGGCAAGTAACAGGGTTTTTCCAAAGCTGACCAAAGAAAACAAAAATCCAGTGGTTTCAGTGATTTTGGACAATACCGGAAGATATTTTCAAGGTCTTATTCAAGGCTATTTCTCACCTGAAATTGAGATAATATTCAAACATACGTAACCATAGAAAAATATAACAGCAGGAAATGTTGATTTTTTTATAAAGAACATTGCAAATATAAATACATTTTTTAAGGAATTCAAAACATGGCTTTGTTGTCTAAAACATACAAAATAATGGACTGTCATTAGTTGCTTGGCAACAATATGTTTGAAGTTCTGTTGAATTTCATAATTCATATTTATGTATTAATTAAAAAAATAATCACACTCTGAAAGACACTTTTTTAGACCACACTTGAGTGCTTTAATTGAAAAAAACCACTGTTAATATTATTGGAGATTTGGTAAGAGCTGTTTAAACCAGAAGANACCCTGTGGTGGGGAGGAGCGGGTCAGACAGGCGACCCAAAACTGACCAAAGGGAGTGTTCCATCCCATATGCATCATACTTGATATAAAGTTGGGGGAACACTAGGGTCACTCTCTCTTCTTCGATGGCCGGTGTCTGAGAAGGATTCTGTCCGATTCTTCTTCCTTCGATCCCAATCTGCATCCCTGAATCCAGCTCCTGCCTGCTGCTGAGTACAGTCTGGGACTTTCTCAGGGCATGCTCTGCAGCATCCAGGTGATGTATTAGTCATAGTGGGGGGAGCTTGATATTGGTTTTGTATATATTTGTCATCCGTTTAAGAGCCAGCCCAGCGATAAAACTTGACAAATTTTAACATTTTCTTTTTTCTATAATAACTAAATCTTGAGTAATAGTAATTCTACAATTAAATCATTAAGATGCCAATTATATTAATTATAAATTCCTATCTTTAAGTGTTTTTTTCTTTCTTTTTTATCCATAACAAAATTTTGAGAATGACACTGAAGCTTGAACTTCCACATAAGTTTATTTCCTTGTTGAAATAGAATCAGCTCAATCTCTGACTATTACAGTTCATCCCACTTTTATGGGATACATAAATATTAAGACAGACAAAATAAAACAAAGGTGATTTTGAAATAACATGCCTCTGTACCATTACCTTGACTCTGTCATGCGTCTACATATATCTTGCTGGGTAATAGCAGAAGCTACATAGCCTGTTTCTCTATATTTTCTTTGCTTCTGGCCCCTCCCCCCCTCAAGTATTTGAAAAAGAAAAAATTAAGTTGGAATTTGTTTCTGTTTTCCATGAAAAAAGAAGGTAAAATATGTTGCCTGATATGTTTTCTCCTCTTCACTTCATCTGTTAAACTGAATCAGTCAGTTGTATACCTGTAATTCTAATCGTTCTAAAATGTCTTAATTGCTTGCACATATTTATCATAAAAAATGTGATGTATGATAGTGGAACACCAGCTGATTGAATAAGTAATTATTTTTTTCTGTAATAAAAGGTCATCTATGGTGTGACTTATGGCCTGTTCTTTGCCAAGGTTTTAAAATATGAATTTACCTGAGAACTCATTGTATGTTATTGCATTCATACTGTCAATTATCTTTAAAGAAAAATTCATCCCTCTCTTGTTGGTAGACACGTTGAGCCAGCAGTGACTTCTGAAAAGGCAGGAATATTATTAATAGCAAAAAATTCACCAGCTTGGCAGCACGCTGTCACAGACTACTAGACCTGAGGACAAAGCTACTCAGAGAATTACAAAAGCTGACTCAGACCCATGGAGGTGAGAACAGTGTCTGGAGCAAGGGAGGCATCTGACTGCAAGCACAAAACACATATTGTGTAGCTGACATTTACCACTCTTCTGTGCAGCTGCAAAACTCGCACGACTTCTAGTCAATCCATGCTACTGCTTAACCATTCTGTACCATTAACCTTTCTGTCGTTCCTGATGTAAGACAGCATGATAAGATTTTGATTTGCAGTGCCCTGCAGCATTGGAATGATTCCTGTAAAATTAAAATCAAGCTATACTGGTTTGGACTGTGGTTAAGAGATTACCTAGATTGATATTTTCTGAAACTGATGAAGCTATGGTGCTGGCTGAAATGTGAAACAGTTAATGTTGGAAGGAAATATTGGAGAGGATGGACTGGATGCTGTCTGAGAGCAACCCATTCTGTGTGACCATCCAGATGCAGGCTGCACTGTGGCAGGGATCACACAAGAATGCTGAGGAAGGTATGAGGAAAGAGCTACTTTAAGAAGTAGTTGTAACTGTAGAAAAGTCTACTTTGAGGAATTTCTGTAGTATATAAATTGGGGAAAATCTGAAGATTGTATCAAAGCTTCTTTTGGCTTCCTAGATGCAAACTTTGAATAAGGCTTTATTTTCTGAATCTACTTTTTCTTTGGTTTTATGTTTAGTGACAGACAATCTAAAAAGCATGAGGGATATGCAGCTGCAGTACATGTAACTGAATTACATAAGATTTAAGCACTGTAAAAAATAACAAAAATATATGGGATGGGAATATGGTGTTAAACTTGAAGCAAAGATTGATAAGAAGTTTTGGGGCATTTTTTGTTTTCAACAGTGCTTATCCATCCATCCAGAACAAAATTATAGCTTGACTATTTGATCCTGAGGCTACAGTGTCCCTATTCCTATATAGTATCTTAATGTTCCTCTTTTGTGCTATAAAATGACTTGGCACACTATGAATCAATATGTAAGTAATTATATTTATTTTTCTTTGTTTTATGTTAGTAAAGAACATTGCACAGATGGTTTGTAAAATCTAATTAATAAAATAAGACAAACTGTGAACCCTCATGTAACAATTCATGCTTGTGTGAATTGTTTGGATTATGAAAGTTTTGTTTCTAAATCAAGATAGCCTCAAGTATTTTCTGCAATTTCTATTTTAAAATAATTTGTTTCTTTTCTCATGTAGTGTATGGTATAGACAAAGCAAATACTTTTTCTGACTTTAATTAGTTTTGGACCAGCAAATTCCTTCATACTTGCAAGTTATATCTGAAGTAGTTAAAGTTACATCTAGATAGCTGGGGTTTGTCCAAAACTGATCACTTTGGTTTTGTTTGTTCATATACTTAACAGAGTTTACTGTTTTGGAATAAAATGTTTTGTGTCATACAAGAAAAGTAATTTCTCATTTTACTTGCATTCATATTAATCACTTTGCCTCAATAACAAATGACCTTTGTTCAAAATAAGTAAACTCTGAATAGGATTTCTTTAACTGTTGTCACAGTTTAAAAAAAAACAAACTTCAAATGAGCTAGTCTGTTCCCTTTTATCATAAAATTTTAAAGTTTTCTGCATTGATCGAGTTTCTTTGAACCTTCTCTGTGTGAATGCTTGACCAAATGTTGTTTTCTGTTTAAATGTTGTTGCACTACCAGATTCTTTGATCTGCTGTAATGTAGCTAATTTTTGTTTACAGACTTGTCAGAAAAAAATATCAGAATGTATGTTACATATGACACAATTATGTTTTGGGAAATTACGGACAGCTTGGAATCCTGAGAGAGGAGCAGATTCAGACTAAACAACTTAATATCAGGATTTACATAGGAATATTGTGTTTCCTTAAAGATTGGATTACTGATATTATTCTGGGATATAGGAGGTTAAAAGTGCTCTTATGCTCCCATGAATACGGTAAGGTTACATCAATTGTCAGTATCTGCAAATGCCATAGGGAGCTGCAAAAGACTTTAAGAGGAAAGTGTATTGAAAAAGAAGTCTGACCAAAAATATCATTCATCAGAAGCCAGGGAAATGTATACTGACATAAGAGGGATTTCATTAAATGACTAGGGATTTTAAGTCTAACCTAGATTTTGTGCCAGAGACCCATACGACATTAAAAATTAAGACAAGGATCTAAGCCAAGTACCAGCAAGGATCTTTCAATATTGTTGTGGTATATTGAGGGTTAAAAAAAAAGCTTGTACTGCATGTTAGAAAACCATAATACCTTAGCTTGCAATTTAATCATTTTTCAAACTCAAATCATTGAACATAGGGTATGTCTCAGGGAAAACTTTAAGGGCATGTGTCCCAGAAACAAATAGTTCTTCTCTGACTGTACCTTGTGTAATCATTTATGCCAAGAACCAGCAAAGCACTTTAGCATCTGTTTAATGTCAAGCACATAGGTAAGCTACTTAACATATTATGTTTAGAATCTTTACTATCTTGTATAAAACTACTGTAAAATATAGCCAATATTGATAGCTGAATAGGACATGGTCATCTAATGAAGCAACAATTCCTTAGTTATTAAATGAGATAAAACTGTACTGTCATGTCATATTACCTGAGTATTTGTATGATCAGTTGGAGAAAAGACATCTCTCCCTGAGAGCCATTTCAGTTGAATGAAACACCAATTTTCTAAGCCAACTAGAAAAGGGTTGGTGAGGCAAACTTTCCTAGTTAAAAAATGGTACTCATCTGAACATATATACTTAAACGAAGTTTTAAACTGTAGATTCATAATTCTTTGATGTTAACAAAACTGCATCAGTTGACATGAAAATTCCAAATTTTTTCAACTGACTCAATTATGCACTCAGGACACTTTGAGCTTGGACTTCACACTCACAGTTACAAATTTGAAGTGAACAGAAACAGAATCACACTTGTAAAAAGCCAAGCTGTGGAAGTATTTAAAATCCTGGACTCCCACTTTCGCTAAGCACAGAGGTCTGTAAACATCTATATTCTGTGCTGTGCACATTTAAAACTGACATACTGCTGAGTACTTGACTGCTGTAGAGTATGCTGCTGGTCATGGAAACATCAATTTGAGACACTTCTGGCATTAGTATCTTCTACTTGGACAAATATTCTAACTAGCAGAGCGCCATATAATACATAGGCACTGGAACTCCATCATGGTTTAAAAACCAATTGAGAGCAGAGAACTAGTGAGGCAGTCCTAATTTAGGGATGAAGGCTCAGTTATAGTGCTTGAAATGAGAGATATTAAAGAGTGGCTGTTGTTCAGGTAACTATTATTTTGGACTGAAGCATGTAACATTTCCTGTACTATACTGTGAGCTTCAGATTCTATTCCAAAGATTACATGCCTAAAATTTAGACATTATAGTATCAAATTTTGAGGGCTACCAGTGTCTTTCTTATATATGGCAATGAATTCTTACCCATGTGCAAGCATAAGCATTATAGCATAACATCATGGCCCGGCTCTAGCAGGTAAAGCCAAAGGCCTATTGAGACTGCAGTAATGGTCCAAAGTGAATATCCACAGCAGAACAAGGACAGTGGAAGTTTGCATGATATTTTCACTTAATGGTATCTTGACCAATTACTCAGTGCAGGATCTACCTACAATAGAATTATGTTATATTAATGGATTTCTCTTCATTCATTTGCCTACTCTTATCATATACCTATATGGAATTCTAACTCCTGTTTCACAAACATGACCTATGTTTAATGAATATTATCCGCTTTTTAATTTCTAATTTTAAACTGATTCTTTTTTATGAACGTGTTAATAAAAGTTATGTTGTTTTCTCTGCAGCAATAAGCAAATAAAGTCTTAAATAAATTAGAAAATACTATTTGTTCTGGCTCGTAGGACAAATTGATACAAATATGGCTCTGTTTAGGCTTTCCATAGTTCAGTTCCTATCCCAAAGCTAGTGTTCTAACATACTAAAATAGGCTTTTATTTCAAAGGAGGACACCTTCATAACAGATCTTTCAGATCAAATTTAGTTCTCCTTTGATCTGGGTAGAGGAATTCAAAATGTTTGCACCTCTCTTAACAAGTTTATCACAAAAGCCAAGTGACTGAAAGATTAAGAACTCTAGTGGCTGTGTTAGCTTATAATACAGATTTTTCATTCTTTGTGGAGGCCTGACCACTGTCGTAGCATGACCATTTATTCAGTCCATTCACATACACACACCTTACACTTCACTGATCATTCTACTGACCTTGTCTGGGCACTTCTTCTTGCCACCACCCATTCTAGCAAAAGAAAAGAAAAGGGTAACCATTCCAACATATGGCCTTGGGTATTTTGGAATTTTGCCAGGCTACTTTGAATGCTGTTTCTTGTAAAATATGTCTTTTAAGAATAATTCTGATCCCATTCCTTTCATTAGAGCTAACTGTCAAACTACTATTGCTTAGTGTTGTGGTGTAGACCCTGCTCCCTCCCTAGTAACAAACCTCATTGCAATGTCAGATCATTCAGCACCATCTCAGAACAAAGAGCTGGGATAATTGGGCGCTCTACGACCCTGCCTGTTGGTACAATGAGCCAAGATAAGAAGTAATACGGTACCTCTCTGTCCCGGGATGAGCACAGCGAGTTGGGACAATTAGGCACTCCCTGATTGCACCTGGAACTCCTGTTGCAATCACAGTGAGTTGAAGTGATTAGGAGCTCCCTGACCATCTGCGGAACGTCTGCTGCCCGGGGGATGTGCCTGAGTCTTCTCCTGCATGGGTCGCAGCCCACATATCTGAGAGGTGCCAAGACTAATTATCTGATAAGAATTGTGGCCACGAAACGGTAACACTGACCAAAGTCAATAATCTTGCACTTCTATAAATAATGGTTCTAAAGCGAGACCCTTTGAGCTCTCCGGGACCACAGCAGGCTGTGACCGTGTATCTCCCTCTGAGCTGGGACGCCTCTCAGAGCAGTTTTCGCGAGGTTCCGCGAGGTATTTGGATCCTTCCCTGACAGACGCCAGCGAAGGAAAAAGTGAGTAAGTCACTGAATTTAGATTTTCGCGAAGTATTTTCACAGGATGAAATAGTGTGTAGCTCACTATTTCCTGACCCTGTGTGATTTTCGAAGGATATTGGGTACCAAATTTAACATCTTAAACAAAGGTTAACCTCTATATCTGTGTGTGTGTGTGTGTCTGTATGTGTGTGTATACATGTGTTTTAAGTTAGGAAGCTTCAAATCGTTAACTAAGTTGTCATAACTGCTGATTATTGATTATTGAATAAGTATTGCTAATTACTAATTTAGTTTGTTATTTACTTCAGTAGTGTTAAGATATCATTTATTGTTACTGTTGATTGTTATGAGACCCATACTTACATGTTAAATCACTTTCACTGAAATCCCAACACTACACTCCTTTAGTTATAAACCGTTGACCAAGTCTGGGACTAGGAGTGGATTCAGCCGCACCTAGACTCCTCTGAGAAGGAGTTTAGAAAGCAAGGGGGTCCACTCTGAACCTCGTGACTCAACGGGAGGGCACTCCTTATACCCTTTTCCCTAAACCCTGTATACATCACTCCAACTCGACCCTGACTCAGTTTCCCCTATCCAACCACTGTAAAAAATCACGTCTCTCTGTGCCCCACCCCCCCCGCCATTCACTGTGACAGTTACACCTAAGCACCACTCTGACCCAATTCCCTTTCACATTCCCTTCACACAGTAAGTAATAGAGTGAATCTTGCCATCGAATTCTGTAAAGTCGCGCTTTTTACAAACTCATATTAAAAATCACCTTTCCCTCATATCTTTGGTGGTGATTCTTTGAGCGACCGTTAAACCTTAACCACTCTCCCCCGTGACACTTAGTAAGATCTAGAGTGGCCGTTACCACTATTTTCTTTGTTTTAACAAAGTTAGGTTCATATAATCTGCAATTTCTGTGTGGTATCAACATGGAAAAATGTTAACAATCATGAAGAATTATTCAGTCATTTTTGAATAAATTAAGTTCAACTGTGTTTCCATAAATTATGATGCATTATTTATTTTATACGTCTGCCAAATTTACTCTGAATAATTTACTCCTCTCATAGTATTTTCCATATTTAGTATTTCATTAAGTATAAATCAATATGTACATTTATATCTGAAATAGGAGCAGAGGATTTGCACCGAGGACTAATGTGAATGCTATCTACATACATAATAGCAAGGAATAACAGTTTAGTAAACATTGATCCTGTGGTTAAATAAGAAATGCTCTCCATTCTTATAAACTGAATTCTATCCATCCAATGTTGAATCCTGGAACTCTTATTCATAACTTTGTTGCAAGTGTCTCAGCCTTTAATGATCTTTAATAATCTTTCCATATATGTGAAAATACTCTGTCTTCTTGCTCCTCTTTATCTTTAGCGTGTTATCCTTAATGAGCTTAATTTTTCATTAAATTAAGGCCCCTCAGAACATGACTGACTGTAAGATATGTTCCATCCTTTCACATTCAGTTTCATCAGGTATTTTCTGTTTCTTCTCAGGTCATTTGTATTTGTACTATCTCATTCAGTCATGTTCTCTTGGGGTTTTTTGTTATTTCTACATAACTTAATTTCTCTTTTCCAACAGATGTCTGTCCCAATGCCTTCTTTTTTTCACAGATACCATTCCAGCTAACTTCTCCCCAACTCACCCACAGTTAATCAACTGTTGTCTGCTGGGGGCTTAAGTTTTCTTCTGAAGTTATCTATGTTGGACGTAGAACTCCTTTCCCTATCTTGAGATACCTTCCTTTTCCTACCTCTGAGACATTTGCCATCTCCTGCTTCTGTCAATGTAAGTATGCATGGTTCCTATTTATCTCCACCACTTCCACTAGTTAAAAACCCTTCTGTTCAGTCTCTTCTTCTGTCTTTCAATGTAAATCTGTTCTTGCATCCTGATAGAGAGCTCTTTTCATTCAATTGGGAGACATATTTTATACCTTAACACTTTGCTCTTCTCCCAAAGTTATAAGTTCTCTTCCTAATTCCTCAGTGCATTTATGCCTTCACCCTACAGAATATAAAATAAGGTCACAAATTTGACAAGTTGTTAAGCTTTATATCTGCGCATCTAGATTGTCTGGTGAAACTTCTATGACAACAATTCTTCTTGGAGATCCTGTCTACACATGCTGATTCATGAAAGTCATTCAAGATACAGTTACATGCTCAGCTTACCAGAATCACTAGTGGCTTAGCATAATCATATATCAAATTCTTTATGCAGGCAAGGACCTTGGAGATGACACACTGTATTCCAGTATGCTTTTAGCTAGCTGCTTGCTTGTCCTGTGGTTAGCCAGTTGCAATTCCTGGAAAATTAGAATTTGGGTCGAAGATTCCTGCTGCTCCTGCATTCTGCTTTCAAGGTCAATATTTGTTACAGGAAGTAGCTATATCTAGCCTGCTACTGTTTGTTTGTAGCCTTCTATTTACATAGCAATGACACCATCTGTCCAGAATTTTATAGATATTTTGGGTTTAGCATAAGAGAACTAGATATAAGCTATATTTCTTGCTTTAAAATTCATTAAGAGTGTACATCAATAGTCTGCTTTTAGCTTGGCGATAAGGTTCTTGAGGTCAATCATTGTGATGGTTTGCTAATGTTACCTGTTTCATTGCCAGATGCATTGATGAAGCACATGTTTCGCAGAGTGGCTTGTTTCATGAAAGGAACAGAAGTGAGCAGCAGAGGTTCATGTTGAAAATGTTGCAGAACCGCACAACATCATCCTAGTAAAACAGTTATTTCAGGAGATATCTGATG
Organism: Steatornis caripensis; assembly: GCA_013398225.1. Classification (NCBI taxonomy): domain Eukaryota; kingdom Metazoa; phylum Chordata; class Aves; order Caprimulgiformes; family Steatornithidae; genus Steatornis; species Steatornis caripensis. The sequence goes on along the minus strand of VZSC01019256.1, from coordinate 119,184 downwards.
AAAGTTCTCATTATGTCATGACAGAAAATGAGCATTTCTACTGTACCACACTCAAAATCTTATTATGGGCAAAAGGAATATAACATATATATGGAGCCAAAACTTTACTGTTAGCCTAATCTTAATCTAATCAAAACTTAGTAGATACATAGTTTAGTTATAATAGTAACACTCATGGCCCAAATAATACAGAAAAGCCTAATGAATAGTACACTTAAAATGTCTATACAAGAAGCCAGTATCTATCCACCTTCTGTGGTGTTATGCTTCCAATGTTCCTCTGGGTGTTAAAGTTGATGAACTTTCTCAAGAAAAAGGGGAGAAGGATTACAAGAAGTTATCAATGGTCTGAGTTGTTTGATGGGAAGACCATGATGTTTATATTTTCTTCCTCCTTACTATCACAGTCCACCTGGGGCTGTTTTTGTATGCTCCAAGTGGACTGCAAGTCTGTTACCTTCTCATTGGTTCCCACAACAGCTCATCCTAACTGAACTGAAAGAAAGGACAATTCTTTGATGTGTGGTGACTCCCTCAGTTGGTCAGACTTGACCACGGGAGGCACTTACAGAGCTTCAGCTGAAGAAGGTGTGGCAGTCATCACCTAGCCACCAGCCAGTTGTGAAGACAGATGACAATCAGCTCAGGCCAAGACAGGTTCAGATGAGACTAAGACTCTGGTCTGTCATCTCAGTACAAAGCCTAAGAAATTTTATTAATAATGGCAAAATATTATTTGCTAGGACCCATAACATCTTCAAAGTGTTGATTTTCATTTTCCTGGTAAATGATCAGGCTACATGCAGCTACGTACATGAAATTAGAAAATATAAGAAAATTATAAAAATAGCTTCAAGCATATCCCAATACTGAGGGAGTAGAAAGCTCCACCACCAACATCACATTTCTCCTACTGAAGATCTCAGAAAGCCTTGTCATAAACCCTCCTCTCAGTTTTGAGAAGACTGAAAATGTCAACCTGAGGACCCAGAGGAACACTGGAAGGATTTTGTGTAATAATTTTAACAGTATTTTTAATTATGCTTTTTTGTGTTAGAGTATTTGAATTATTAGATTGTTACATTATTGATTGGACAATAGGAGCATTTTCCTTTAGCTGTACTTTGACTGTGGAAGTTGCATGTCAGAGGAATATGTGGTTATCCATATGGTCAATGCTTCTTAGGTTCAGGCTTGAGACTAAGTAATGTTTTGCAGACAGAATCCTGTTTTCCTGGTAGTTAGATCTCATTGCATAAACTGTTCAAAGAAAAAGTGAAAGCCTATGATCCATATTTTTAGAAAACTGAAAAAATCGTTTAGGTACATATTCTGCAAAGGGGAGAGTGCAGAGTTCTTTCTCAATTAGAAAGGCTTGACAGCAAATAACATAATAAAATTGCTTTGATAATGAGGTAGGAAGAGGGAGAGAAATACAGACAACGAGTAAATGTCTTCAGACACTGGGAATCTTGCTGTTGTGCAGCATTGGATGGTCCTCTAATGGATAGTCACAGCATGCTGTGCTGATTCTATCCATGGAGATGTTCACCCTATGCAATGGCTTCTTAGATCTAGGGTAACAAACAAAAATTTATGTCAAGTCTTGATCGGTAGGAATGTTATCTTTTTCCTAATGTCCACCAGAACATACCCAACTACAGGTATCTAGGAACTGTATCCAAGTACAAAGCTTATCTAGGGTTTTCCAGCACATTTCCCTTACAGTGTTATTGTATACATAGAATTATATTGCGGTCACTCATGCTTTTCAAGCCATAAGTATAAGGTCCACTGGAGTGGACATGGCTTGCCCAAGATCAATAACTCCTTGAATAAAAGTTCTTCAGCAAGACTCCTGATACAGTACAGTGGTTTGACAGAGCAAGGAGTAGGTACCAGCAAAAAGCCATGAGAGAAAATCGATGGAATAACTACAATATAAATTTTACAAACACTAATGCAACTGGTCAGTCCTTCTCTGACAAACTGTGAACTAATACTGAAGTTTTAGTCAAGATAACTGATTTGATTAATCTGATTGCTTACAGTTTTGAGCTGGTACCCTTGGTACTTTTGAGCCAATGCTTATTACTGGCTGTTACTGTCTCTTATCAAACTACAGACAGAGTGTGCTTGTTCTAACACTTTATCTCACCTAGATTCATCCTATTATACTCCCAATTTGTAGTTGTTAGCCTTTCCCATTGATAGCGTAATCTCCGATCTCCCTTGCTCAAAATCATTTGAAAGTCCTTCACTTTAAAACTCTCTGACCTATTACAGCTAGAACTTTGTTTTCTCTCTGCTTCTAAGGGCTATTTCCTCTGCTTCTTTTTTTTTTTCCTCTAAAAGTTGGGAGAAGGAATAAGAGAAGAATGGAAAGTCACAACAGAGGCCTCTAACACCTATAAAGCTCACTAATCAGAACATAATTAATACTAGCTTTCCTGGAACCTGAATACATGCATACTAAAATGGTATAACTAACAAATATGTAAGTATTCCATAATACCGTGATAGTATAATCAGACACAATATTACTAAATTACGTGAGCAATGTGATCACCAAAGGAGAAAAAAAAATTTCTGTTTTCAGGTCAGTTTTTTTTGCTTCGGCAAAACAGTTGTCTCATGCAATTTATTCTGCACTGCAGAAATAGTAAAGGTCAGAATCAGGATTTAAATACAAGAGTGTTTGTATACTTCCTTCCTGTTTTTTTTCTTCCTCATGCCATTTATTGACATCTGCAAAGCTTTTCAATATTTCACAATATCTCCTTTCTAATAGTTTGCTTAGTGAACTGGTGATGTCTGAAACCATATAGGATTCTACAGAAGTGCTAATTAACACTAATTGTTCTATGAATAATTAATGTTTGCCTGGAATTCTGCCGTCTTATTATCAGGGAGGTACAAGAACAGTTCTCATAAGCTAAAATGAGGTTCTTTGATTTTCCTTGGCCTCATAGTCAACACTACACATGCATACAGCTTATATGACCTTCTTCTCTTTTGTTTTATCCAAGTAGAACTGATTTTAAAAATTAATAGAAACCCAAATAAAAGAATTTTGGAATTGTGAGAAATTCCCATAGGATAAAAAATTTTCTTGGAGCTGTTGTGGATCTACTTTCTCTCCTTTAGTTTTGACAGTATGTCTCTCTTATTACAAGAAGAATTATGAAGATTCACCTTCAAGTTAAAAGCACCAAACAAAACCTGAGTTTCTAGATAGCTTTAAGGGCAAAAAGGCAAAACCCTTTCTGAGTACAGACAGAGCAGGACTTTGTAGCAACCTTGTGTCCCTATTTTCACTCTCATGGAAGTCCCTTGTAAGAACCCTTTCTCCAGTTATTCCATAGTGGTGTGAATAATCTCTAGTCCCCATGATTTTTGAGAATTTCCTCAAATTTACTGATAAAATTAATTTGTCTTACAAAGCTTAGTCATTTACATAACTTTACGTGTGTTACATGTCTTCATATGTGTGAGTAAAAGGAAGAAAGAACAGGGAACAGAGACAAAATAATTCTGTCACTTCAAGAAAATCCACATCTGTTCTCATGGAAATGGTAAATGAATAAGTCTTCATCAGGCCACACTTGAATTGCTTCCAATAGCTTCCTAACATCTCAGGTTGCCAGACCTTTCTATTGAGTTTCAGTATCTGATTGCCAACACATATATCCAGGATTTATTTCATTCTTCAATTATATTGCTGGCTTTTTTTCCCTACTGACTATAGATGCCAATTACATAGACATACACACAACAAAACTGAGTATACTATTCCACTTTAGTCTTATCAATTATATTTAGTGGATTGGGACATTTTTTCCACCTCTTTTTCACAACGTTAAATATTGTAGTATCCCCTTTTGCCACATGGAAATTTAAGATTAATTATTTGTCCATTTTGACTTCTAGACTTTTTTTCAGAAGTCAGCCCCTGTCATGTAAATAGATATTAATTAATCCTAACTATTTAGTTATATTAACCAACATTCATATATAACTATGGTGCAATTTTTTCTAGGAGAAATTCTGATGAAAAAGTAAGATGACCTAAGTAGAAGTAAAAAGCAAAGTTTTAAATCACTAGGTTTTATTTAGTTCAAGTGGATTTCAGGTCTGGTGGTATGAGGGTTTTTTCGCTTTATAAAAGCCTCAATAGTGTCTAAAAATAAAAAACTTCTCCACACAAAATCAATCCTACTATCAACTAGGATTACAACCTGTGACAGTGTCTACTTTGCAGCATTTAAGTACTTGTAATCTGACAAAAAAAAAAGTAAAGCGAGGAATATATTTGAAACAGAAATAAGTTCCTTTTAAGCAATTAATTGCACATAATTTCTATAGCTTAATACCTATTACATTCTTTTGACTGTAATAAGGAGATTCCTTTGCATGCTATAAATAATTCCATATCAAGGAGGACAAGATAAGCCAGTGCCTGAATCTAGGTACATGATTATTGCTTTGCCAATATACATATTCTTCCTGATGAACTGCAACTCCTCTCTACAACAGTTAACTTTCATGGAGTCTTTTTGTCTTTGAGAATTCAAGGGTTTTTTCAAATCTATGTTTGAATGGATCCAAAGCTTCTATGAAGGATAAAAAATGCATAGGCAAAGCAATCATAGACGCCTTGCAAACATACGGGTTGTCTTATAGTCAGACATGATGCCTTATACAAGATGACCGAATGGAGTTTTTAGTTAAAAAAGCAATTCAAATTTTAAGACAAAAACAAAATATGATTATGCCTATCTGAACTTTGTTTTCCCCAGTTTTTGCTAATATATCATTTGTTTTAATGTATCTACCCACTTTTTTCAGGAGTTAACCTGTAGGATGCTTTTTACAGATTGATGAGAAAAAGGACACAAAATAGATGGCATTTCTATATGTGCAAACCTCAAGTAGCTGAGCAAGGGTAAGGTTTTCTTTCTGGTTCTCTGATTAAGTAATTTTTGAATCCAAGAAAGCAAGTTGCCAAAATTGGAACAGCCTTGTTAGTGACATTCTGTGAAAGAGGTTCTGTGGTCTCCCTCCTAAAACATAATTTTGGATTAACAAAAAAATGCTTCTATGTGTAAACTGATACACTGATCTGGGATCTGAATTTCTGAGAATGTCTTGTTCCCTAACTCTTCAGTGCTATCTAGATCTCTTCTTTCTCTTAATGTAATTCCACTTTTGAATGAAAGTATCAGAAAAATTATTTCAGTGCCATAACTCTGACCATAGCCATTTGATGACTCCTCCTATTAAAATAAATTATGAGCATCTATTGCTTGAATCTCTTAAGAAGACACAGTGGTTGTTAAGCAAGAAAACTGGATCTCCAGTAAATAGCAGATAGATCTTCAAAATGGTGACTAGCTTAACACAAAGTCTAGCTGTCTTTCATACTTAGTAATTTTTGCAAGATTGATTTTCAGCCAGTAAATATATTCATATTCATATAATAGTGACTTTTTTAATAATACCATTTGTAAAGTATCAAACTAGCATAATTCTAAATGAAGGTTCAGTCTAAAACTATTAATTCCAGGAACAGGAGTTCTGAAGAACCAACAACTCTCTTGTACCTTTGTATGGCAGATATTGTAGCAACTGAAGATCACAAGGTGTAAATTTGTCATAACTCCATTGACTTGTTTAAAGCTATAAATCACAAATACTTTATTGTGGATAAAATACAAGAAAAACAAATTTACACTGTATGACAGATGAGTGAAGTCATATAACTACATCATTCATTGTAATGCTGAGAGGTAAATCCTTGTTTGCATTAAGTTTCAGATGTCTATAACCTATTGGCTTTTATCAGTATTTAGTTCAACACTTCAACATTTTTAAACTTGCTCAATTTTTAATCTGAAGCTAATTTTCCTACCACATTCTTATTACTTTGGTCTATTTAACAAGTTCTTCTATTCACAGGCTTTCCATCTTTATAAATGTTAAATTACCCATTTGTTTTCTGTTGTGTATTTTTAATGTCCCATCTTGATGTCTGAATTATTGTAAGTACTCTGAGAACCATTGTTTGCTTAAGGAACTAATCATTCTTTAATTTGTTTTGTATCTTAAAGTGACAGCCATTTTTGCCATGCAATATTTTCCTGCCAAGACTTCTACTTCGCAATAAAATTATGTTCAGGTTGAAGTTTAGTCATACACAGTGTGTGCTAAGATTAACTTTACTTGTAAGAAGTAATGTAAGAAGTAATACAGCATTGTACTTTATTGCTTTTGATAAAAATCACATGAGTTTATACAAGCAGTAACTACCATAAAACCACACGAACTGTATTATCTATATTTCTGAAAAAAATTGATAAATAGAACTGCCTCCATTTTAGATGAGATTACTTATTATATATAGGACTCAGTTTTCTATTTCTCTGGACATTAACTCTATCTTAACATAGCTAAATCTTGGACAACGTATTTGGCATTTCCAATAATTAAAATTTTCTGTGAAGAAACAGTCCTGGCCTTTCGATGTTATTCTTTTGTGTAAATTTTAATTCTCATATAGTCACTTGCTTTCAATATATTTGATCTTGATATCTTGAATGATGTAGGAATTTAAGGTGGGTTGGGGGTTTCTCTTTGTTTGTTTATTTGGGTTTTTTTCAGGTATTCCATTTACCAGAAGTATTGCTGCTATTCTTCCTTTTCTTAGAATTAAAAATAATAAACTGCTTTACATAGTCACATGACCATCCTTCAGCAGTTTCAGAAGAGTTCTTACAACATCTATTGTAAATTGGAAATAAAATTACAAACAGATATTTTATCACTCATGTAATCCTGGACTTTTAAAACAACCGGTAAGGAAACGTTGGCTTTCAACATCTCTCAGGCAAACTTACTTCTTCTTTACACCTGTCACGGTTTAAAGCTGGGCTGGCTATTAAACAAACAACAGATGCTCTTTGTTAACTCCCTCCCTTCCCAAAATGGAGGGGAAAGAGAAAAGGGAAAGAGACTTATGGGTTGGAAAGTTTAAAAACAACTTTAATCTAGCTACAAGAATTCTGTATTATAATAATGGGAAAATACACACAGACCCAATATCAAGCTCCTCCTGCCACCGATGACAAATATGTCACCCAGATGCTGTGGGGCACATGCCAGGAAAGTCCCAGACTGTACTCAGCAGCAGGCAGGAGCTGGATTCAGGATCAAAAGCAGAATAATCGGGTAGAGTCCTCCTGGGCAGATAGAGTCCTCCTCAGATGCTTAAACAAGGAACTGGGTAGAATCCTCCTCAGATGCTTAAACAAGGAACTGGGTAGAGTCCTCCTCAGATGCTTAAGCAAGGAGCTGAGTAGAGTTGGATAGCAGCACCCTGCAACATCACCAGCCCTCCTAATAGCCCCATACTGGGCTTAAATAGGCTCCTGGGCCATAGGTATGGGCAGAAGCACCAGGTGAGGCTGCTTAGGGCCGTTAGAGCTGTTAGTGCTCTGGCCATAAAGGGAGAGGGAGTGACCCTTATGATGCCTCACCTTTATTCTGAGCATGATGTGTATGGGATGGAGTACTGCATTGGGGTCAAACCAGGACAACACCATATTAGAAATTATTGTCATAATAGTTCTATCAACAAGCTCAGCACAGTTGTTTTTATTCCAAGCTAGAATATATCTAGTTTATTATAAAGAACACTTTAAGAATCAGAAACAATTATTACAATAAAAGCATACAGTTCTATGAAACAAATAAATCTTTATTGATCTAGGTAATTTGTAATATATAATTACATATATTCACTTACATATAATACATTACACCTACCTTTTTGTTAACACTTCAATATGAATAGGAAATATATAACTAAAAATATTTCTTGATAAAAACAACACAGCTAACAAATACAGAAATGGATGCTGTATAGAAAAAAAAATTGAAAGGTGTTTTGTGCTGCAAGACATCTGTTTATCATTCCAATGTTACTGTTTTAGCAGAAATATGGAATTAAAAAATTCTGATTCTTTAAATTCAAAATATAAATTCTGGAATTTTGCCTCTGTGTGTGTGTGCAAAGCTTTCTACAAATACTTTGAACGGTAGGCTAAATGTAGTCAGAGCACTTACACTTTCAACAACTTAATAAGGCAGTAAATTAGAAATACATATTTTAACCCCAGCATGATAAGAAACTTTTTACTTTGTAAATGGTTGTCACATACAGTATCATCAGGAATTGTTAAGTTGAGGTTTAAAATAAAGTACAGTTTCATTTTTTATGAAACAGTGTATCAGTTTAAGAAACTTTATAACACATGTACAACCAAAGATCTTATACACCTAAGATTAAACTTTCATATTTTTACAGATATATTTCTTAACAGAAAAACTCTATTCTGCATTTGTAAGTCAGAGGAATGCAGTAATTTGGTGGTGTTGTGGTCAAAAAATCTCCCTCAAACATAAATATAGCCATACTGTATCTCTTTTCCCCATTAAGCAACCTGGGAAATCTATATGTTATCGGCTTTTTTTGACACTTCACTTCTGTTTCAAACTATAGGCATGTTGTTTTCCTAAGTTTTGTCTCTTCCCCAATAATTATTAAAAATTATTAGCCACTTTAAAATGTGGTGCCCAATCTTTTAGAATATATGAGTTAAGTGACAAATATGATTTAATGTCCCCTAAAATACACTGTGTACCTTTCAAAATCAAGCACAGGAGGAGTACTGCAGCTACAGTTCCATTCATGACATAAAAATAAACTGAGCTGTGCTGGATAAGCAAATAGATTTAAGTGACTTGTAGATGTCTACCTTTGCAGTTCCAGCAAACTTACCTCTTTCTGAAAATAGAAATTCTGATTAAAATTTCTGGTCTATCAAGTATTCTATCATGTAAATAGAAAACTGGCTAGGACACGTATACATCTGTATACAACTACATAAATAAATACAAACAGTGAGATTTGACAACTGTGGCAGTTTACCAATTCTACTACCATTCACAAGCACATAGTGGTATTAATACCTGGTAGGATTAATGTCTTGATCTCTAAGAGAGAATAGTAAAGACTGAGTAGAATCAATTAAGATTTTTATTTGAGTGTTTGTTTGCTTGTTTTAAAACAAAAAAATAATTTGACTGTTCCCCTTAATAGCATTTTGCATTGGCAAAGTATTTGAAAACTTTAGCTACTTAATCAGTGATTCTTCTAAATGTATGCATAAATACTATTGACATCATATAAGAAGAGGAGTGTATTAATATTATTTCCAAGTTCACAGATAGAAAAGCTCACATATATTTTACATTCTCTGGATTGTGAGGGCCATGATGACCCAGCAGGAGTGCCAGCATATAGAATCCTGTTTTTTTAAGTTAAGATGATTTAGCTGATTAATTTGATAGAATACTAAAGATTTAGAATTATTCCTTCTAAAATCCTTCCTTTCTACTTTTGATTTAATGACTAGATCCTCAGCTTTATAGTGTCCATGAACAAAAGTACAAAAACTTTATGCAATTGCTGCAGCGAAGTAGTGCTGTAGCAATGTTGAAATAACCCATTTTAATTATAAAAAATGAAATATGCAGGGATCATAGAATCATAAGGGTTCCTATTGACTAATTCCTTGAACAGATGGAAATTTGTTTTCCTAAAATTCAGGGTCCTGACTTCACTCTTCACCTGATCCATATTCCTCAGGACTGTGAACTCCACCAGTGCATGATCACTGCAGCCCAGGCTGTTTCCAATCTTGATGTCACCGATTAGCTCACTTGCATTGGTGACCAACAGCTTCAGAATCACATCCCTTCTTGTTGGGCTGTCTATTACCTGGCTTAAGAAGTCATCCTCCATGCACTCCAGAAGTCTTCTGGATTGCCTACAGCTCACCATGCTACTTTTTCAGCAGGCATTGGGGTGATTGAAGTCCCCCAGCAGGATGAGAGTCTGCAAGCACAATGCCTCCTGTAGCTGGAGCAAGAAGTTTTCGTCTATAGTCTCCTCTATGATAAACATACTAGATATTATTAGTGTTTAGGTTAGGTATTATCAACAAATTCTTCATATTCAAAACCACTTAATTTATTGTATGTAACACATATAGTACTACTATTACACCATAAGTTATGTATAATATTTGTTTTTGCTTAGTGTTACTTACAGATCAGTGAAAAATTCTAGTATTTGATATTAGGTTGACTCATTAAGTGATAGTATCTTTAGATAAGCATAGCTTTTTGTTACATCTATGAAAGGAGAAATAGAAAAGGAATGCAAGGGAGTAAGTATTTTAGCATTAACCAAAATACTCTCTAAAAGTTAAAAGACCAGGAGGTAAGAATGGTTAAGCTGAATGTCTTGCTGAAAATCTCAGAGTTCTGAGCTTTTCTGGCCTTAGAGGTGTGAAATACCAAGAAAAACAATCATACACATAGTGCTTCATCAGAGGAAAAAAAAACAAATCCCAAAACAATCAAAGAAAAAGTTCAAAAGCAAAGCCTAGCAAACAAGGAAAAAATCTGGAGCTGCTCTGAGAATTTGGAAAGAACACTGATTTACTGAAATTGCATGTAGACAAGTATGCTGACTTCCACATAGGAAAGGAAACAGCAACAGCTAAGTAATGTAAACATTATCCTAATTTCTGTTGATGTTTTATGCTAACAACCTGATATGCGAACACACTTGATGTTACATAGCAAAGCAACTTTGGCCAAAGCTGACTGATTTATCATTACTGTTTTATAAAGAGAAAATATTAGTAGGTATACCTTTTGCAGCCTTAAACAAAACAGAACTGATATTGCTACAAGCAATTTTACTGTTTAAGTCACAAACTATATTTTGTTTATTGTATCTTTAATTGTCTGTTTAGTTTGGAATCTTTTAATTTATGTCCAGAGCCCATAGGACTCAAATAAATCAGTGACATAAAGAGACCTGCTTTGAAATCTACCAAATAGATGCTATTTCTCTCAAGGATTACAGGTATTGTGAATGAAAAATACAGCAGTCTTCTCAGCTTCCTCTATAAAATTTTTCAAGGAACAACTAAAATTAAGAATCTGTTCTTTGATAATAAATGGTTGAGGAAGAGGAAGATATTTAGTATGTTCCTAGTTACTTGCTGTACATTCAAATAAGTTAATTAAGTTTTTAATATCACAATTTATCTGTTTTACCTGCAGCTGACTTAGATTTACGCAGTAGTTTTCACAGTATTCTTACGAATATCTACTGATTACTTAATATAAGCTTATAAACAGGTTAGCTATAGAATCTTATTTTTATAAATATACATATATTTGAATGCTTAAAAAAAGTATAGATTAAAATTTAGTCTATTTTACTTGATCATATTTGTTCTCATTAGTGGACTTAGAACTTCTTGATGTTTCAGTTACATCTTAATTCTTTTCAATTACTAACAAAATATTAAATTTGGATTTCTAGAGGTTCCATAATTTGAAATTAGTGATAAAGATTAGAAAATTTGAAAATGTGAATGTATATGATGCCTAAACTTGAAGGGAATAAAAGGAAGAACTGGTTACACCTATTTCCACAGCCAACAAATAATTATATTTCTGTTCCTTTTGGAAACACAGTTGTTTATTTCTTTCATTTTTGTTTTTAGCTTCTTTGGAGGGAATTGTGGAAAGAGTTTATCTATCTGAAAAATATTAAATTCAACCCTTGAAATAATGTTATGCTTAGAAAATAAACATTACATTTTTTCTGAATTTTTTTTTTACTTTTTTGACGTCTTTTGTCAAGTGAAATAAAGATGAAGATATAATAATAATAATAGCAGTAACAATAATAATAGGATTTAATACTATTTGTCATATGTAGGTTTTTAAAAAATGAAGTTAAAATGTTCCTTGTTACCCTATACTTAAAGTTGTCAATTTAACAAAAGCACCATATTACGTGTACAACATTGTGGATTGGTCCTCATTACAGAGAACTCAACAGAAACAAAGACGTGGAGCACTATCTTGATAATTACCTATACTGTTTTTCAGCTAAGTGTCTTGTTGACTGTCTAGACTGAGTGGAACTGGCAGGGAATCAGAATCCAAAGTCAAACAAAAGGTATTTAAGACAGAACAATATATTTTAACCAAACATCTTCAGTGACCAGTTACACTGCCATAGAACACAAGAAGTATAAAGCTGGAAACTTAAACTTTATCATCAAATCTTCAATTTACTTTGTCTGCAGAAATGTAAAATATTTCTTAATGGTTAGTAAGTCCTGTTTACATTTTACAAGCAATTTTACAGGGCAAGTATTGGAACCTAGAGGAATACTAACTCTTTATATCGCATAACAATAATAATTCAATCATGTTATAAAACATTGCAGTTAGTTTCTGTATGCTAATACTCAGGCACATGCAGGGTGTAGTAGAATCACTTAGCATCAAATAGAAGCTCGAAAAAAGTGTGTATCACAAATGCAAAAAAGATCTATATTTATACATATGGACACATATGGGATGTATGTATTTGAAACTTTCTTAATTGTCTTTTCAAATAGACCCATTGTCAAACATCCGTGCAAGAAGACATTTGAACCAAATTACTGCAGTGCAATTTAGTAACTAAAGATACCTAGACTATAAAAATAATCAAACACAATCTCTGTTAAGAAGATCATTTCTATAATCTTGGAAACAAAGCTATTTGGGCTTTAAAAATGAATTAGTTGAAGAAGGACATTGGTCTTGGAGACACTGTATATCACTATACCATGAAGATCGGATGGATGAGAATCTCATTGAGTGGATGAGAATTTTGTGAGACTGACAGGATCGTCTTAGACCATGGGACTTTTCTCAGGCATTTGCTTGGAAAAAGCAACAAACCAAACAGAACTTACAGTCACAGAGTAGCAATAAGTTTTTAAAATGCATTTTTATAGCATTGACAATGATGGCTATTTTTATATTGAAGAAAAACCTAAGAGAGAGAAGAGTATTACCAATAAATCCCTGCAATGGAAGAAGACACAGAGGACATGGTCAAGGGAGATGTGCCCGTGAAGCTCAGGGAATAACGCAGTGTCTGTGACTGTCCACAGCTGCAAAAGAGCTGACTGTATCTCTACATAAACAGAACAAGAGGATAGGCTTTCTTTTAGATAAACAGCTACCAACAGCTGAGTGCATTTAGAAAGTGTGAATGTCTCCCTGAGTCAGCCAGACCAGCATGGCAGGGAGTGACTATGTTGCTCAGCCCAACACAGAGTACAAACAAAGAACAACTAACAAAAGTATTTCAGAGAGCAATGGGCTTCAGCTAGTTTCAACCCATATATTCGATCCTAGTGACTGGGCACATTCAGCATCATGACACTGTGCATATTACAGAGACAAGTAATAGGAATCACATTGTTATTGTGATTGAACTGTATATTACACTTGCTATATTTGTGAAGTATATCTTACATTTGTACAGCAATATGCAGTATATTTTGTATCATTCTGCTAAATCAGAAATCCTGCGTAACATCAGCTATCTTTAATAAGTAAATTTGATACTAAACATTACATCCCCTGTGTATGGAATATGTAAATGTATCTGTTCAGAGAGTATTGGATTCTGACACAGGGCAAGGAAAAGTAGATTACAATCTTACAAAGGGAGAGAGGTCAACAGAAAAAAAAAAGAAGATTTCAAAAAGTTTTTTTTTATAAAGTCAGAATCAGTGGGATGGGATAAAGAATATTAGAAGTGACAAGAGTCTAGCGGAGCTGACAGATTCAAGAAAAAGTAATATCAAAATCACTATCTTAATATCCCTTAATCCTGATTCAAAATATGAAGTAAGAAACTAACTCGGTAAAATTGCAAGTTTTTCAGCTCATAAAATCCAAAATGTGGAAGAGACAGTATAAAGTAGAGCATGTTGCTGAGTATAAGACTGACGGATCTGTATTTGTGGAATAAAATAAGAGAAACTAAGTTTGGCATGGGATGTTGATGGTAAGGAACATTAAAAAAAGAGATAATACTGCACAAGTACAGTAGTTTAAGACCAAAACCAACAAAATTCTTAGTTTGCTATTATTCCCATCCAGATATTAGTCAATATTTTAATCAAGGAATTAAAGGGCCATATTGTAATTCTTTTAAAACAATAGACAATATCAAACTGAATTTAAGAGAAATGAAGTAAAACAAGGTTTTACAGAAGACAAATACAAGACAATCTTGATATATTGCAGAAAATATCTAAAAGAATGAAAACAAAATAGATACATGTATTTGTTTAGCGCTTATATTGTTGTATTAATTGCATTTTCATTGATGACAGTGAGATATGAGACAAACGGTCTAAGCCTGAGTAGATGTAGACACATACATGCAAACAAGTGAACATAAGTAAAATGAAGAGCACTGAGGAAGGTTAAACAAAAATTTAAATTAGGTTAGATGCATGTAGGAATGAGGGAAATAGTTCTTTACATCTGCTAAAGGAGGAAAAAAGGTAGGGTGACTAAACATCAGCAAAAAAAAAAATATGTTGAAGATTAAGAACAGTTTATATCTATAAACATAAATGAACGTTAACAGAAGTTACCTACGGATATAGTCCATCACTACGTTTCCCTACATTTCAGTTTATACAAACATCTGACAAGTATTGCTTAGGTATATTTGAACCTTTTTGAGACTCAGAAGATGAACCATCTTGAGGCACCATAAAGTTTATTTTTCATATTACTATGAAATTGAATAGATATTATCTGAAGCCGTGCCATGGTTGCAGTCTTTAATACTATCATTTTTAATGTTTCATATTCTGAAACAGTTTTTTCAGATATCATAGACAATAAAATTATTGAACTATATTGTATATTCAGATACTGGAAAAAAGATTGTTCTAGCATTTTTTCAGGTTGTTGCACAGTAATGTGAGGGAAGTCTCAGAATGAATGCAAGAACACAATCACATTAAAATTATGAATGTAATTTATAAACATAGTTTAATTATAGAAGATGAATCTTATCACTAAGGAGGGTTATTAAAATAACTTGTGATAGTGCAATGGCCAGCCAGCAGGAATTATAGATTTTTTATTATTTTATTCTGTTTCTTCTTTATTTATTATATTTATTTTTATTTATTCTATCAAAAACAGATTGCTGTTTTTAAAGCAGCAAATCACATAACCATAAGCACTATATGGAAACCATACAAGTGTGATAAAGGTCTTTGAGAGAGTAAAAGACTATCTACTGGACAGAATTTGTTAAAAGCTATAGTTCACAATACCTCATCAGTTCTTAACTTTTCAGTCAATTAATTATCACTAGATAAGGCCTATGAAGCTACTTGCACTCAGATCTGTCACAAAGCATTCCAGGGATT
>VZSC01019256.1:74949-103405 GCA_013398225.1 Steatornis caripensis | reverse complement strand
TTACTAAGCAGTGACCTCATACAATATGTTATCGATTTCAAATGGAAAGCTAATTCTTAACTTTATAAAAGAACAGTAGTTCAGTCTACTACCACTTTGGCTGTAAAGAAGTGTGAGTACTGTAAATAAATTTCTTTTCTGGGCCATTGCACTTGATGAATTGTGAAGTCCTTTGGACACTTTCCGTTTTGTCTGTGTCAATTTTTGAAAAAAGGTATTTCAGGAGCCTATTTAACTGCAAGGTAAAATTTAAGTGAATTAAATAATACCACATTTACTTTTTTCTGTGATACTTATACATTGCTACACTGTTATTCAGCAATACAAAAATGGAAATGACACAAATTCAAGTAATATTTAACACGGGTATGACATATTTATGCCTGAAGTTACAGTACAAATCAATAATAGCTCGTATCATCTTCTGCCAAATTTTTTCAATGCCTTCAAAGATTTATTTTTCTCTTTTCCTTTTAATCATTGCAGAGATAATCCTATGCTGAGTGTTCATTAAGTCGCTTCAGCTTCAGTACAGTTTGGAGCTGAAGACATTCAACAGCTGTCAGGATATACCTCTCTAAGGGCTGGCAAGTAGAGCCAGTATTAAATTTACAGGTATTTGATAAGGCTAAAGAATGCTAATGCAGAGTATACCAGTCAAATGTCTTCCATACTAAATACCTAAAGAAAAATTCTATCTTTACTGAAAACTGTAAGATCTTCTCTGAATCTAAAGAAATCAAGGTTTCATCTGCAGAAACAGAATTTACATCATCAAAATGAACAACAAGTAAGTGTATCTACCTATTTTTGTCATCTACTAACAAGAAAAATCCAGCCCAAGTCAACTGGAAACGCAGCATCCAGTTGTCTTACATAATGAAGTGTAAATGACATTGTAAAAGACACAAGAAATAACTGCTATATGCTCTCAGAAGTTAAAAATTCCATTCTCAGTAATGCATGTGTTCTAGAGATTTGTTACCAAGCCAGGTGTAACACTGTGAAAATACAAATTGAGATGATCAATAGCTATACATGACTAACCCTGTTTGAAACACTACCTAGTAATGCACAACCAATTTTACTGAAGAACAAATACTAGAAAACGTGCAAGAACAACACTAGAACATAGTGAAACATCATCACAACCTCACCAACAGAAGAAATAACCCATCCAGGTAGGAAAACAGTACTGGCTTCTATAAGTTGAAGGAAGATAATAGCAAGTAGGTAAGTAGTCTTGAATGATTCTGAGGTTTCTGGCAAAAAGATATTACTGTGACAAACATCTGCTCTAAAAATTGCTGAAACAAACTTCTCAGAGTCTTAATTTGAAAAAGCCAGGGAACCTTCCCCATGCAGAGTTCACTGGCCATCTGAGGTTTACTTTAAAGTACATTGAAACTACTCATTCCATACTTGTTCTTATTATGATGATCAGCTGCTGCTTCTCTTGTGCCTATGATAAAGTATAGAATGTCATGTTTATTTCCCTTTCTAGCATATCTGAAAGTATAGCCACATGTTTCAGAATTTCTTAGCACAGAACAGTTTAATGTCTGGAAGACAAGTAGAGAAAACAGTATTTCTCATCATCTAAAATAACTGTCTGCAAATACTGGTACACTAGATGAAGAGCCAATAAACTCTATTTAATTTATGTTTCTCAAGATAGCAATGCAGACAAAGGTTGACTGATACACAGACTGCAAAATCTGTTGGCAGTGACATCGGTGAAATTGAGAATCATAATGAAGGAAGAATTATAATAGTGGTGATACTAAAACTGTGACTCAGAGAAGCTGAAATCTAACAAGAATCAAACCATAAGCTATGGTAAGATTTTTTTTATTTTTTATTTTATTTTCTTTTTTTATGTTTCTTTCAGCAAACAAGTCTAAGAAATTTATTTGCTAACCTCACATTCCAGTGAGAATGCAATAAAGAGCTTTCAATTACATAACTCTGCATTAATAAATTAAATAAAATTCTACTTTTAGGTGTTTTATAATTACTGACCTACAAAGTCATTTCTTTATGCCTGAAATTTCAATGCATCTGCTGTATTTATCTTATGATCAATACTGTCTCTTGTAAGAGTCTTGACTTAGGAAGGCAGAGAAAATGCTCTGCAAACAGCCTCTTAAGTAAGCCTCTGATAATATTTGTTTATTAACACTAGAAACTTCTCCCACAGTTGTCACTATTAATTATCAGATCTTGTTAGATAGTCTGAGCTATCATTTGGGACTCACCTTTGCTGAACTTACTTGTCTTGAATGATACTTAATTCATTGATCATTCTCTGCGTTGTTTAAACAGGTCCTATTTGAATTCCTTTATAATTATTACTAGAGTCTCAACTCAGCCTCTTTTTTGTTATCTCTCAGTACATCATCTCATTAATAGTAATTATGACAGATTTTGGTCTGAGATAACATTTTCATGCAGACGATACATCCTTTTACAGGTTTTTTGAATCTCTCTTGACTTCCTTGTTCCACTTTGACTTTCTGAGAGCAACTGTTTGATGTGTAAAAATAATGAATGCTAATATTTTGATCTGCAGTGTTTCCCAAAGAGATTTCACAGTTGTTGACACTGATGTGACTTGTGTTTGACACCTAATATACTATATGAAAATGTCTTCCCTAATGCTGAGCATTACTTGTGGCTTTTCCACAAGGAAAACACCTTTCTTCAGTATTGCTTAGGGAAAGGCTGTTACTTGATGCTGACTGACTAACAGAGTGTTTCTTTTTAAAACCAGGATATTTCACAAAGCTTCTAGAAAACATGGAATCATAAGAAGTAAATTATATGCTTATTTCACATGCTTTTCAGCATTTTCACTTTCTAAGGAAAACTTCATTTAGGTATCAATAATTACATTATTCAATTTTTTTATAAACTTGTATTATTAATAGAAAATATTACCATTATTCCATTCAGAATGGACTAGAAATGTTCAGCTGGGTCAAAAATACCACTTTAGGGACTCAACTTGTAGAAAAGATATTACTTATATTCATAAAATACAGATTGAAAACAAAAGCATGTAAAACAAGACAGATTTTGAAAATTAAAAGGGACAGTGGCCAGGTGACCCTTATGGCTGTAATACATAGATGCAGACCAACTCACCTAGGTACTACAGAAGTGTATCAAAAATATCTGTCTTGGAGGGTTTTTATCCAGATACTATTGTTTTAGAAAATCTTTTGGCCCATTTGCACCATTTGTTATTTCCAGATTTTCAGAACAATCGAGTAAAGGTCCAACAGTCTTGATATAGTAGCATGTTTCTGCTGTTAGTATTAAGCAGATGAAGGATACAGATATGTTCTGCTCAGTGCTCAATGTTCTCTAATTATCAGTAACAGCTACTTCTTTATCTCCAGTCACTGAAGAAAAGTTCCTTAAAAAAAGAGGTACTGAAGAGGCTCTGTGACAAAGCTCTCACATTTTGACCTAAAAGACTAAGACATTACAGTGACATCTTCAGCTGGGTAAAGAATTCAAAGACTTCAGAGTGACTTCTATAGGAGCAATCCCATCAATTTTATCAAGAAATGTCAAGATCCCTCTTCCATTTAACTTTTTTACCTCCAAGCACATATGTATCAGTCTCTGTTTGATGGTCTCACTGCTTTGTATCCCTCAGAGTTCTCAAAAGTGGAGAAGTGGAGACCATGGGAAGGCAAAAAAAAAAGAATAGAGGGGTTTATGTGTTCAAACATTAATCAGTGTGTGAATTTTTCTAGCTATTGAATACATATTTTTTTCAAAATCCACCATTTTTTGTATGTCATTATGATCCATGATGAATGATCCCTTAGAAAATCTGTGCAGAACTGTTTTGTCATTTCTCGTGAGCTGGTTGAGTAAACAAAAATGTTACCATTTTTCAATGGGAATATATAAAAGTATTAGCTACTTGTTTTCTACACAAGTATACTTGTAGACTGAGAAGTCTGTTGTGTGTTCATTCTAATATCTGCTTGAACTAAAATTCATATTAATAATTTTTTCACTGTTGCCTGGAAGTTGCTGTTGACAAGGTCATTATTCCATTTTCATTTTTAAAAAAAGAAACAGCAACTTGAAGAAAAATAATATATAGAAAAGTTTGCAAATGCTT
This sequence comes from Steatornis caripensis, assembly GCA_013398225.1. Lineage (NCBI taxonomy): Eukaryota > Metazoa > Chordata > Aves > Caprimulgiformes > Steatornithidae > Steatornis > Steatornis caripensis. Next base: position 99,261 of record VZSC01019256.1, on the reverse strand, counting down.
TGTAGATGTAACCATTTTTTAGGAAACAGAAAACAAAACATTCCTTAGTGTGTACAAATTTGGACTAATTGAAGTTTGTTTCTATTGATTTATGGAAAGGGAAAATATAACTTATCTGCAGAATAACTTCTTTCTTATGAACAGTTCAAATTACTATTTACAACTAAAATTATTTATACTTCCAAAGTTCTTTGAATTTACAAGCTAAAGAAACATTTAGATTTAAGAATATAAAAGGTCATAATTATTTGTATAATTTGTATATTAACACTCACTGTGTCATCTGAGATCCTGCATCCTGCCATCCTGCTCCTTGACCAATGTTGGCAGTGTAGACAGACTACCAACACCCCATCCCCTGACAGACGTAGGCAGTGTGGGCAGGATGTCTCCCACATTACTCACATAAGGTATGAATCTCTCAAATCACACTATGATTGTTGGAACCATGCAGCAGCTCAACTCTTACCCATATTCATAAGGCATTTGCAGAATTGGCTGTTGCAGTGGGTGACCCAGCACCAAGTGTCCTTGGCAGTCCACTGGAGCCACGGTGTTGCTTATGATCCTGTGTTTGCTATAACAGATCAGGTGAGTTAGTTTATGGGCATGTTGTTGCTCATTTTTCCTGCTGCCTCAGTAAACCTTTCATATATAACATATTGTCAGACTCCTTTAGTGTTTGGATGACATCATCTTCAGGTTGCATCATCCATTTCTGGTGCTATTTCTCTCTCATCTTCTATCGTTATTAACATTTTCATTTAGTTTCTTTTATTTTTCTGTACTTAGAAAAACTATGGTTTGCATGTCTTTCTTTTTTCTGAATGAAATTAATTGCTGCTTTTTATAGTTTAAACTTTAAGATTTTTATTAAGTGGTTTTGAAATTGCAAACAAAAAATGCAGAATCAATAAAAAGGACAAACTTATACTGAGATGTAAAACTGAAACAGTGTCTCCTGTAAATCTTCACTAGAGAAAGAAAACAACTAAACCATTCAATATAGGAAAAGGAATTCAATAGATGAATCAGGCCAGGTAAAATTGAAACAGAGTCAGACATAAAAGAATGAAAGATTTTTCAGGACTTTGCAAGAACAACAAACACCTTTTTAACAACGTAAGTAGGATAGACACCAAATGAAAAGATTTATACATTCTCTTTCACTCCCAAACGGACTGCATATTCAAAAGAAAAAAAAATAAAAGAAAGAAAAAAAAAGAAAACTTCACTGTATTACAGCCTAATCCGCAGTTAGTCTGAATCATCAAATGACTTTAGATCAAAATGTACAGACCAAATTCTGCTTTTAGTAAAGGCATATGTTTAGACCCCAAAGTAATTTAATTAAACAAATTATACCTGGTTCTTACATTAGAAGACAAATTCGACTCTTATTCACCTTGTCTGTTCCAAACTTTATTTTATAGAACATTATCATAACTGTCCTCTCCCTGATTCATGTATGTATATATATGTTCTTCTTATGGAAAGGTGTTCCACATCTTTCATCGAGAGGACTGACGTAGTGCTCATTAACTTTCATAAAATCAGATAATAATTAGGCTTGGAAGGGACCTTTAAAGGTCATCCAGTGCAATCCCCTTGCAATGAGCAGGGACATCTTCAACTAGATTAGGTTCCTCAGAGCCCCCTCTGACCTGACGTTTAAAGTTTCCAGGCATGGGGCATCTACCATGTACAGGGCAACCTGTTTCAGTGTTTCACCACTCTCATCACAAAAAAAATTATTCTTATAGCTAGGATAAATCTACCCTCTTTTAGTTTAAAACCATTACCCCTTGTCTATGGCAACAGACCTTACTAAATAGTCTGTCTTCATCTTTCTTGTAAACCCTTTTTAAGTCATGAAAGGCCACAGAGAAAGTCTGCAGACCCTTGTATTCTCCATGCTGAACAACCCCAATTCTCTCAACCTTTCCTCATAGGAGAGTGTTCCACCCCTCTGATCATTTTCATGGCCCTTCTTTGGACCTACTCCAACAGGTCCATGTCTTTACTATGCTGAGGACTCCAGAGCTCAAAGCAGTATCCAGGTGGTGTCTCGCCAGCGTGGAGCAGAGGGGCAGAATCACCTTCCTCAATCTGCAAGATGTGCTCCTTTTGATACAGCCCAGGACATGGTTGGCCTTCTGGGCTGCGAGTGCAGATGGCCAGATCATGTCCAGCTTTTCATTCACCAGTACCTCCATGTCCTTCTCTGTAGGACTGCTCTCAATCCCTTCATCTTCCAGCCTGTATTGATACCAGGAGTTGCACTGATCCAGGTGCAGGACCTTGCACTTGGCCTTGTTGAACCTCACGAGGTTCATGTGGGTCCACTTCTTGAGCTTGTGCAGGTCCCTCTGGACAGCATCCCATCCTCAGGCAAGTCAAATGCATGACTCAATTTGGTGTTGCCTGCAAACTTGCTGTGAGTGTACTTGATCCACTGTTGTAAGAGAATGCATTGGTGAAAACTACACTACTGCCACAGAATGTTTGTCTCAACATTGCTGATACCACTGCTATAGCAGGAAATCCATCAATGGACACCATTGCCACAGCATGTTTGTCAACTCAGATGATTGTCTCAACACCACCGACATGGCAGGATGTTTATGGGACAAGAAAACCACCACCGGACACCACTGGCACAGATGTTTCCTGAGAAACTTAACCAAAACCCTGTGCATGCACCCAGACCGAGGGTCGGGGAGATTGAGGGGCCTGAAGACCCCTGAGGACCACCTAAAGCTCCTGGAGACCACCTAGGGACAGTATTGGGCATGTGCACCACCTCCAAGCAGCTTCACAAGCATATAAAAGAACAGAACCAACGAACATCAGACAGAACATTCTCCCACTGGACTCAACAACAAATTGGGCTGTCGGCAAGCTGCAGCTCTGGGGTGGTAGATATTGCACTATTTCATCCTTTCCTTTTTTTTCCCTTCTCTTCTCTCTTTATCTCTCGCTCTCTCCTTTGAATTTTCAAACCTGTCAGTGGGCAAATAAAGTTCCTTGGCACTTGACACTGTTTTGAGTCTTAAGTCTGTTCCTGAGAGTACAAGAAAAACCTCACTCTGGTCTTTGACCAATTTGCGACAACTGTCTATGTCATTGATGAAGATATGAAACAGTACTCATCCCAATACGGACATTGAGCCATTGACGACTACTGTCTGGGTGCAACCATCTCACCAATTCCTTATCCACTGAATAGTCCATCCATCAAATCCATATCTCTCCAATTTAATGAGAAGAGTGTTGTGAGGGACCATTTCAAAGGTCTTACAGAAGTCAAGATAGATGTAACCTTTACAGGCAAGTAAGCCACTATTTTTTTTTATCTTATATAAAGAATGACATCTTGTCAGCATGTTTTTAACAGGCAAGAATGGTCAACATGAGAGATTAAATATGCAGGCCTAGGTTTCCTTAGTAGAATCATGTCATATTTTTTTATTAGTATATAAGCAAGAAAATAATTAGTATTCTTTTGAAAATGAGGAGAGATATTGGTTGAATGTATTCCTGGTGTAAAATACAATGAAAGAACAGTGACTTGAATTCATGATGGGTTTTTTTTACAGCAATTGTACAGTACCTTCTGGTCTTAAAATTTTTGTACTTGTGTTCTATTATCTAGTAATTTGTATTATTTCTATGGAATAAAGTATCTTATATTGTAGATGTTAAGTTATTATGATATCCTAATGTTTTCCCAGTGTTGCCAAAGAACACTTAAATAATCTACATTGTGCCTTGCAGCATAAAGTTATTGTTTTGAACCAGATGGAAGACTATCCAGACTCCAGAAAGGCTGATTTTCAATGTTTTTTCAATTTCTGTTTGTATCGGAGATCTGATTTTTTTTAAATTAACTTCATGTAAATATGACAGAAAGACCTGTAAGTAAATTAAAATATGGCAATTTTTGAAGTTGGATGCCTGAATGTTAACTGGGGATTTTGACTGACTTGCTTTATCAACATTCTGTGCTCTATTCTAATGAAGCAGATTGTAACCAAAGGAAGGTACTATTTCAAAAATGTTCTTTTTTTGATTAAAAAGTCAAACCCTTTTTGTAATTTAAAGAAGATGAAATCCAGGTTAGTGCAGCACGAAATAAGGACATAACTGCCTGTATGTTGTATAGCTAGGAACATGGAGGATAGATACAGATTTTTTTTTTTTTCCTTTTAGAGTAACAGGCTTTTGATTCTATGCTTTTGGTGGCCACTTCAAATAATTTAACATTTCCTGATGTTGAGAAGACTTTTTTAAGTGACTTCTGAGAATAAAATATGAGATTTCTTTTACAGTACTTTTTCATTATACTCGGTTTTTTTTAACTAGCCTTGAATTAATTAATTCTGACATTTAAATAATGTGATTAGCCACTAGATATTCAGTTTCATCAACAAACCTGCCTGTTAATTTGAGATCAATCCCTGATATTTGATTGTACTGTACTTCCAGAGTGTATTCAACCTTTTTGATTTTTTCTCCTTTACATTTGCAAAATATTTAAAAAATAGTAATTTTTTAAAATAAAAAAGGCAATTTTAAAATATGCCTTCTTTTTTGTATTTTGAAACAGAAGCAGATTTTTAAGTTCGTTTAAAACGTAAGTCAATTTCAACAGGGAGAAGTCTCTATACTCAGTTGCCATGGACTTCTTTGCCCTGTAGCTGTCAGCTCTGATCATGTGTAAATGGAGTATAAAAGAATAAGGCTAACTAGTAGCAAAAATCCAAAGTGTCAAAGAGCCTTAAATCTCAAAGTAACAGTTACTAGAAAAGACTACATTCTGACTCTGAACAGTAGACTAGATGATGAGTGGATGGATGAGAACTCAGAAAACAATGAAGATCTGTGTGTGAAATCTGTTAATGAAAGGGTTGCAAAATCTCCCTAGGTTCTTCCAAAACATTGTCAATATTGCAAAGTGTTTTCTCACATTAGTCAATTGGTAATTCTGAGGTATAAATAATTTCTGAAAATGTTTTTCTAACCCTAGTATAATTAGGATTTCATTTTACCACAACTTTAGAATGTTCCTCCTTTTTTTTTTATTTTTTCATAGTCTGAACTTTGAACGTCTACAAATCGTTGTTCCTTCTCCCATTTTCAAGTTAATTTGTTTTCTTTACACTATCTGAAATTTCTTAACCTTTCCTGAAATACAGACTCCAAAAGCACTCGATTTAGATTACCCAACCTAATCATGTTACCAGTATGCATGACATTAGTAGATTGTATATGTAGGGTTTTATTTTAATTAACATATTGGTGACTGATAAGAATACTGATTATTTTGTACTTACTACTGCTCTGTACTTACTACTGGTCTTTATGTACAGATCCACCTGAAAAGCATCCACTGAAATCTCAATTAATTTACCCATACAAGATGCAATATTTTTATTCTTTTTACTTATTTAATTATTCAGAGAACAATAGCCTTTAACATTGCATTACAAGTGAAATGTTTTCTTCAAAAATTTTTCCTGATGACATGTACTGGGAAATAGTTATATTTTTCTCTCATTCAGCCCAATGTAAGTATGGAGTAGACTTACACTAGACTGTCAAGACTTACACTAGATTTATGATAGCGAACCAATTAGAAATATGCGGTCTTGTGTCTGGAATTTTCTATTCTGAAATAGAAACTGCTTATTTCAAAATTCAAACCATATTTCATAGATGCAATTTGTTTAGTGGAATGTTCATGCTGTTGAGAAGTCAATTCTAAATCAATTCACTGGAAAACAATAACCAAAGGAATGTCTCTTTATCATACCTACATGAATTCTAAATCTGTATGTGATTTCAGGCCCCAAAGCGGATGAAAATAGTTCTTTGCTCTGTAAGTAGTAGTGGAAACATTCAGGAGTTTTGAGTAAGCAGATTAGAACATGGCAACAGGACTTCATGGTTAATGAGAATCTCATACAGTAAAGATACTACTGAGATTAGAACAGGATATTAAATAACATCACAATCTTGTATGAGTTCATAAATTTCTTCTTTTCTTCTGTGCTGCACATAATCAGAAGAAAAATGGTTTATGTTACATAAAATATTCAGGAGGCAATATCTGGAAGAATGAAGGGAAATAGTGCAGAAAAAACCAATACAACCATAACCATGAAATACAACCATGGTTATGCATCCATCAGCTCTTTCAAAAGTTTAAAGTTAAAAAAGAGGAGAGGGGTTGGTGCTTTCATAACAAATAAGGTGGTACTTCATCCTGCATAGTCTAAGGACAGAGAGTTATTTATGCAAGCTTCCAGAGGCTTCTCTAAGCCTAATTTTTCTTCTCAGTCTTGGTGTGTGGCGGGGGGAAAAGCATGATTTTCCCTTTAAAGTTATAACCGTAATCCTGGAACATCTGACTTTTGAAATGTCAATTTAAGACTTTAACCTGCTGACTTTGGAACTCAAAGCAACTAGGTACTGAACTGTCGCTAAGAGTGTAAATATTGGAAAGAAGACACTAGAAATCCAGGATAAGAACTCATGCCAACCACATGCTTTCTTGAATTATACATTAGTACAGCTTATATTATAAGAGTATCATCTTGTGAGTAGCAAGGTTGAGAGAACTACAGAGCAAAGCACATCACTTCTGGCACCTAAGTTGCAAATGAGATGACAGTCATAAATCGATTTTAGGAAAAAGGACTGAAGTTGATATCTGTTCACTCATTAAAAATCACTTCACTTTAATAATCAGGATTACCTGATATACCGAGACCTACAGGAGGTAACATCCTTTTAGAAAAGTGCATCAGGAATTTGGGCAAATCTAACATGCATAGTGAAGGTAGCAATGTGTAATTAGAATATGAAGTTAAAATGACTTGTCTGCTTAATCTTTCTCAAATCATGAAATATTCTTATTTTCTCTGAGGTTAGTAAAGCACTGCATATATTCAATAGTTCTTTAAATTACTCAGAGTGAGAGTGATAATTAGCAATGTCTAGGAAAAATATGTTCAGGATCAGTTTTACTGATATATTACATTTCAAAACAAAACCTTTCACATTTTAACATTATTCTGAATAGACAAGAATAGTTAGTAACATCAGTTTTCTCTTTTCAGGGGTTGCTTCTGTAATGGAATTTCTCTACATGCCTTTTCTCTTCTGCACACACACTGCACACACAAATATTACATCAAAAAAGGTAATGTTTTTGAACCCAAAAAATATTATTGTACATTATGCTTTATGAGGATTATGACAGAAAAAATGCTGTAGATACTTTGCAAATACAGATAACAACAAGCTGAAAATATTTAGTGAGATGATTTTCAATACTTTGACAGGAAAGTAAGTGTTACCACTGTGTTCAAGGATCTGGTAAGATGCACGAATGAAATTGAATTATTATATACACAATAACTTTGTTAAGGAGAACCCATAAAATCAGGTAAAATATTTTGCAGTATTTTGCGATTATGAATAAAATATCCTATACTACCATTTCCAACAGCGTAAGAGTAATAATTTTTTTAAAATATATGAATTCTCTTGAATTAATTTACTATTGTTATCTAATTAGATAGGATTTTAAAAGTAATATTAATCAAAATAACTCAATCTCTGAATTAATAGCTGTCCTTAAGATTTATGCAAATAAAAATAGCTAATACATACTATGGAATATCACGAAGACAGAATGATTGTGGTCTACTTTATTTTTATTTTAATCAGGATTTTTAAGTGTGGTCTCATACAGACAAAAATGAACAGAAGCCATCACTGCTAAAATAAAAAATACAATGTGATACGGTACTGATTATAAATAATTACTTTAATTTTCCCCTGGCAAATGGCATAAGAAGGCGATACGAGCATTGCCAGAGATATGACTACTTTTTAGACAACTTAACCTGCATTGTTTGTTTCATATCAAGTGACTCTTTGGAAAGATGCCAAGACATAAAAGTTACTCCATTGCAGACTCAGTTTTATTCCAGGAGACTTACAAGTGTTTGTCAATGCCTCCACAAAAAAAAGGATGTTGGTATCCAAATCCCAGAATAACAGTCTTTCACCAAAATTTTGCATGCTTTTTGCTACTAACTAAACATCAAGCATACATGACAATGTAGAAGGGAATAAATAGTAAAACATAATGCTCATTCCATCGCCACTCCCCTGAGAGTGGAAGAGAGTAGAACAACAGGGTTGAATTTATCAGAAGATGTTATTAGATAAAAGATGCTTAAATTCACATGTAACACCACTGTCTTATATGGTCTTAAAATCATAATACAGATAATCTATAGTTCCCCCAGTTGCTTTAGTAATTGGTATTTTTTCCACTAACTTTCTCCAAATAACTCATGTTTACATCTAAATTACCTTTTTTTTTTTTGGTATTGCAACATACCTTGTTGCTTTACGAGGCTTAATATAAGCTATTTCTTGGTCTAATAAAAGTAGCGCATACAATAAGCACAGGATTTTTCTAAGGCCATTTTCATCTTATTTACTTTGCAGAAACTAGGTTCTAGTCCATAGCTCCTGAAGAAAGAAGAGATTTCACTTACTAAGGCTATGATTGATTTTAAGGCATTCCTGCATCAACACATTGTCCTAATAATGTCTCTAATATTATTGTTGCTGTAGAAAATCAATAAATGTATTCGGCAGTTACGTTTCTAGTATTTGTTATAGTTATCCTTATGAATGACTAAAGTAATTATTTTTGCATCTACAAAATATCAGTAGATTACCTTAATGCCACAAAGATTTGACATATGTTAACAAGCAGCTATGATACTCCCAGTACGTGTCATGGTGATACTTAAATTCACTGAAACATACCAAAGTAATATAACTCATGTTTATTTCAGCAAAACAAATATCAGAGCTTTCTGATCAAGAAACGAAAATTAATTCAGTTTCACTGTGTGGCTTTTTTTATCAATTTGACAACTTTTTTGACATAAACTTTTCTCTTCTCTCCAAATTGCTATGTTGATGAAACTTTTCCATTAAATTGAGGAAGTTATGTTATTTGCAGCTGTTATTATTATGATTTAAATATTTTCTATCCAAAATTAAGAAAAAACTCAAATCTTAAGATTTTTCAAGTTTACAATTTAATGGTTAAGTTTCAACAGTATTCTGATGAAAATAATCAACGATGTATATGACTCTTTTGTAGTATGATAAATTACTCCAGAAAAAATGTGATATATCTGTAAGCCTGACTTTCACAAATCCTGATCTCTTACCAAAATTGCATAGTTTCCCAGGCCACGGTGCACCCTACAAATTCATTTTGAGTTTGGCAATAGGGTATGCAAAGTATTTAGAAATATAATTATCAAGAGACTAAAGGAATGGCATGGTGGGAAACCTTGAAAGAACTTGAGTTGTGGTGCCAAAATATATGAAAGCCACACATAAAAGATGGGGGGAGGGGAGGGAAATCTGAATGAGGTATTATCACTCAGAAGGGAAATCTAGGAATCACTGTAAGCAGCTATCTGAAAACATCACTTGAGCAGTCACTGCCAGTTGATGTAGTATATGCAACATTCACAAGCTTGGCTGTGCAGCAGTAAGCAATAAAATGCTGTGTGTCCAAAAACTCATCTGTTTTTTATATTTGTAACAATTTGTCTAATAAAACACATCTCCCTACAGAGCTTGCCTCACATTTCTAATTTATCACTTCTACAACAAAGTTATTATACTATTAAAAGTTTGGAATTACTATGAAAGAAATGTAGATCAAAAAAGAACACACCACTATATCACTGTAAGATCCATATATACTCACATCATCAATATTAGATGCATTATACCTTGGAAAAGATAGATATTTAAAAAAAAAAAAGTGTTCTGGAGAAAGATGGGAAGTGTGATAAGAGATATGGTATGGTTTCCATGCAAAGGAGACTAAAATAGTAGAACTCTTGCCGAGGTAGTAGGTGAAGGTTATTACAGCGGCATGTAAAAACATGAGTAATCTAGCATAAGTGAATAGATTCTGAACATTGGTAACTTCCTGCAGTATTTGAATTAGTGTGTACTCAGTGAAATATTAAACAGCATCTTCAAAACATGCAAAATAGCAAGTACTTCTTCACATGCTCTTGAACTGTGGAACTGTCACAGGATGAGATACAGACCAGAAGTATAAATGAGTTTAAGATTAGTTGGTTCAAATTCAGAATAACTGTTATCATCTCCAGTATTAAACAGTTTGTTTGGGTATTATGTCCATTTCAGCACACTGTTGAAACACGACATCATCCTTTATCAAGAAGTTGGTACTCTCTATAATAAGAGACTGCATGTGAGCAGGAGGGACTTCTGTTTAAACTAGATATGCCAAGTTCTTCCTAATAGCAAAATTAGAAACCAAGGTAATGTTTTTTTAATGTACGTGCATAAAGATATTACTTAGTTTTGCCGATTAATGGAGACAATTTTCTTCTCTCTCAGGAAAAGAAATAGCTTTGTTCAGAAGTGTTGTCACCAGCCACAGCCAGTATAGGAAATTATATTAACTATCAAGGGGCTGGACTCATCTAGGGAAAGTTATAAAAGCCATGGAGGAGTGAAAGAGTGGGAGGGTGGCCCAGGGCAGGCAGGGCAGCGCTCTCCCCAAGAAGCTACTGTCCTGCGGGTGAACCGAGAAGAACATGGCAGCCGCAGCAGTGCATCCCACCAGCAGTACAGCTACCACCAGTCAAATGCGAGGTGATGAGTGAGGACAAAGATCACCCTGGGGAGCACAGTCAGTAGGTCAGGATCAGCAGGAGCAGGGCTGATCTTTGGGACACCTATGGCAAAGCTCAGGCAGAGACCCAGTGCTCAGACCTGAGCTTAACAGGGACAGAGGGGTTTGTAGGGGGGCATGTGCATCTTTGAGGAGGGTTGGGGCCATTAAGACCCATGAGTGCATTCAGGGCCCTGAGAGAAAGAATTCTCAAGATTTTGTTCTAAGTGAAAATAAAATTATTTCTCAGTTACTCCTAGTTACCCCATGCAGATAAAGGGTCAACAGTTTATTATCATTGGCCATTTATACATCTAATTTTGCTGTCAGTAAGATACAAGTTTCATAGTCTTCTGAGAACGTTTCTCTAACATTTTTTTTCCATTTAAATACATATTTTAGTTTTGCAAAGTAAGTAAATGTAGCAATTCTTTCTTTATTCTACAAACTGCCCCTATCCTTTTAGTTGACTAAATTCCTTTTATAAATAAGAGCTACTTGTCTATAAAATGCCAATGAAGAAAAACAGTAGATTCAGCCATTATATGCGCATGTCGTGGTTTAACTCCAGCTGGCAACTAAGCACCACACAGCTGCTTGCTCACTCCCCTCACAGTGGGATGAAGGAGAGAACTGGAATAGTAAAAGTGAGAAAATTCAGCCTAGAGAAAGACAGTTTAATAGGTAAAGCAAAAGCCACGTGCATAAGCAAAGCAAACCAAGGAATTAATTCACCACTTCCTGCTGGCAGGCAGGTGTCTTCCCCAGAACAGCAGGGCTCCATCACGCGTAAGGGTTACTTGGGAAGACAAATGCCATCACTCCAAACGTCCCTCCCTTCCTTCTTCTTCCCCCAGCTTTATATGCTGAGCATGATGCCATATGGCATGGGATGCCCCTTTGGTCAGTTGGTGTCCACTGTTCCAGCTGTGTCCCCTCCAAACTCCTTGTGTACCCCCAGCCTCCTCGCTGGTGGGGTGGTGTGAGGAGCAGAAAAGGCCTTGACTCTGTGTAAACACTGCTCAGCAATAAGGAAAACAACTCTGCATTATCAACACTGTTTTCAGCACAAATTCAAAACATAGCCCCATACTAGTTACTATGAAGGAAATTAACTCTATCCCAGCCAAAACCAGCACAGAGCAATATCAGTAAAAGCTCTGGCATACATTGTGATCTTCTGTGCATTTATGGCAGCCAGATACAGTAGGTTTTTAATTTGAATTCAGCCTTCATTCTCTTGTCATGACAAGTTCCCAGGACCTGTCACAAAGAACATCAGAAAAATCAGTTAATTCTGTTCTGATGTACTGAAATTTTACTTTAACAGCATCATGTATCCCTTGTTTACTTAAACCTTCTACTTCTGCTCAGCTCCTCATAGTCCCTATGTGCAGAAATGGCTTTGTTTCCTATGGTAAGACTGATCTATTTTTCCATTATTCTACTTCTGAAGTTGCTAATAAGTCACTTAAAGATTTTCCCAGCACAGAAATACAAAATCTGGTACAAAAAAAAAAAAATCCACTGCTTGGATTTTTTTTGTTTCTTTACTTGTATTTCATCACTATTTAGGAAGTTCTCTTTGTCACTGTAGCAACAGCTTGTCAGATCAACATTGTGAAAAGAAGCTATCTCCATGAGAAGTTTATGAGTCTGTGGCACTGCCTGTTTCTGGGTAAACACCTGATAAGTGGTTCTGAGCTCATCCCTCAGCACAGTCTTCCTGCAGGGGTTGAGGGCTATCTCAGTGTAAGCATGGCCAAGGGTGTCCCTGTCCTGCAGCCGCTGGGAGAGGCTCCTGGGCAACTCGCAGGCATGCAGCGGCCATCGCAGCCAGGGCCAACCCTCTGCCCATGGGAGCTAGCCTGCTTTTGACAGAAATGTTGGCACTTGTCCCTTGCCAGAGCATGTTATTTGGGCTACAGGCTCAGCCTCACAGCAGGCTGGACCTGGAGGGCACAGAGCTGCAGCAGCCTTGCCTCTGTTAGCAGCTGCCAGATTTAACAATCCCCTAAAACAAGTCTCCCCAAAAGAGAGCTCTCAGGCAATGATGAAGAATGCTTTAAATACATGTTGAAAAGATCATACACTACATTTTAACTAGTTTGTTTATCAATATGTACACACAGAAACTGAAGTCTCTCAGTTTTCTCTTTGATTAATTGTTGTTGGAGTTTGTGTTTTGCAGTTTTCCCATTTTAACATTCTCACATTCACCCTCCAGTGCCTTTCCTACAGTGGCAAACCAAAGTGTATCTTGAATGAAAAATATTAATCATACAGCAAAGACTTTGCAAGTACTGACAATTTTGTATTCAGTTGTATGTACATGTAGAGAACAAATTTTACTCGAACGTACCACCTGCCATCATAATAGCCGCTCCTCTCACACCTCTCAGACTGTCATTTTAATGGGTTTGTTCAAGTGCAGTTTGGCTGTTTCCTCAAAATCACAGGCTTCTCATTTCTGTTGCTTGATGCCGTTCTTTCTGATGTCAATGAGAACCTCTCTTCCATTTTAATGGGATGATTTTTTTTTCTCACTTCTTTTATATTATTTTATTTTCATAGGAAAGAAACACAGCTTTGTCTAAGTCTGGTCTTGTGATTAAAACTACAGTTCTGGAAAAATATTTTCGCGTACAATGTTGGACAAGCCACTGTTTGTAAGTGCATTTTATTTCATCTAGATTTGAACTAACTTAAACGTGTTTAGGCATTTATACTGTAGTCATCGTGCTGTCAGGTATTTTAGGTAATTTGATGTCTAAATTATACCAGTTGTACTCCGAACAAGATGTTAAAAGGTCACATTCAAACAGTCAGCTAGTCATTCCCTAGCTGTTCCCTTCATTCTGTTGAGAAAAAAAAATTGCATTTATACAACTTATGCAAAAAAATGTACAACGCTATGATAAAATACAGTTGAATTTGATACTTGCCTGTTATTTCAGACAATTATTAGTAGGAGAATAAGGTAAAAAGAGCTTTCAGAATTAATAATACTTAAAATAATGCTTAATAATTTTATGTAGATTTCTATAAATTTCATTCAGATTTATTCAAATTACTGTTTATTTTTCAAGATTTTTTCTTCTTGAAAATTAAAAAAATAAAATAATAACATACAGTTTATGCCATTCCATCCATGAGAAAATTATTTCCAACTGTTGTAGAACACACTGGTTTTTATGTAATTGATCAGTGTGTATTTATAACGATCATAGTAGAAGTTGTTTAATAAAGAGATTATAGACTCCAAAATTAAATATGGTTTAGTACAAGGAAATACACCCTAATCAAGGTCAAGACATAATTGTAAAAGATATTTTTTCATTCATTTCCCTTTTTTGATCTTTAGTTCCTCTCCAAATTCCACTCTTCAGCACTTATTTGTAATTTTTGTCATCTTCTCTCTTGGTTCCCTGTCTCCCATTTTAGCTGACATTGTCATTTTGCTGATTGACAAAACTTCCTTTAATTCAAAACTTCAGAACAGGTGGAAGAGGAAAAGAAGTGTACAATGTAGGGGAGAAGAAGGAAAGAAGTGCAGTAGAGAGGAAGAGGCAGATCATTAAACATTGGAAATATAACTATAAAAACCAAAAAGCATTGCAGAGAAGAAAATAACAAAAAGTGTATGTTATCTCAAGTTAGACTTCTAAGAATACTATGCTGACAGTTGATGTATGAGGAAGTAGAAAAGTCCATGGTATCTTACCACTTTCTGCTTGTTATTTTACTCTACTTTCCTTCCAATTATATTTTCTTTGTCTTTTCTGCCTGAGACTAGTTTTCCTGTCAACACTAATGATCTTCTTGAATTGCTTTTTTTTAGGATAAAGTTTAATCATATGCATCCAAAATTTTTGATTGCTGTCGTATCCATTTACAAAGAATATAAGAATGCTTTTCCTGAACATTAAAGGGGCAAACAATGAGAGGAAGTTTTCCCATTTAAAAGCTGAAGCATGCTTTCAGCTGGTGTTCTGCTCCCAAAAAAAGGCTTTTGGCTTTCTGCCAAAGCTACATCACTGGTACTTTCTGGGCTGTCTTCTGACTTTCTGTTCAGATGCCTTTCTGATCCTCTTCACACAGTTGGCTTTGATGTAACAATATTAGCCTCTGAGATTGAAATATATTTCTATGAAAAATTCTTGACCCATCTTTACTATGCAATTTCAATGCCTTCTGCAGTTTATTCTATGGTAGAGTTATACATCATATTAGAGAATGTGATTTCTCCCTATCAAAGCTTTTCCAGTCAAAAAAAGGAAGCCCCGTGCATCCCATAGTTTAATAGTCAGTAATTTTTGTAATCTAGATTAAATGCTGCTGTTTCGTCTGATTCAAAGGGGTTTGTCTGAAGAAAGCACAATTATCCACATTTCATGTCAGTGTCCTAACATTCAAGTAGAAAATAGTCCTTGCAACTTCTCATTTTCCGAGCTACTTAAATAATTATGCTTTCAATAAGCCACAGAGGATGAAAATGTTCTTACAACTCAGTGATATTCCTAACCTGGTGTAGGAAGACCTGCAGACTTCAGTTAATCAGTCCTCAGAATCTGAGGAGCCTCAAAATGAAAGCAATGCATATTCATGAAAAAGCTTTATTTTGAGAGATTGATATTTTTGAAAGAAAAAAAAAACCTAGAACATTTCAGTCCAGCTTTATCTTAGATTGTGCTCCCAGTTGCCATAAACTGTGTGAAGATGTCTTTCCCTGCACTTCAGTTTGCAGATTTTTTTTTATATATATACATATACAAATCTGACTTCAAAGGTAGTAGTACATACCTTAATTCAGTATCTTTAAATGTCTTGAGAAATACTTGCCTCTCATGAGCATTATTCCTGTCATTTGTTTCAGCAGTTCCATGTTAAATGGGGTTGTTTCATGTAAGAAAGGAGTGCAGGACATACTCACGAATTAACTCACATTGATGTGTAGGCCTGCTTAAATTTAATGACTGCTCTGTTGCATGCATTCAAATATGACAACTATGCATAGCTAATGTTACGCAAAGTGAGGGCCTGTACTTTGTTATTTCTATACTCTGCTTCTTCAAAAAGTTCAAGTCAGAGCTGTGACATTCACTGAATAGAGTAATTTTTAATGTTTTAAAAGAAAGATTATCTGATGTTAGTAATATGCCATGAAAGGTTTACAAGGAAAGCAAGACAATTCAGATGATTTTTAGATTTAATTGCACAGCAATTTGTAACAGGTTTGTTTTCTTTGGTTGTGTTGTTATTCAATTTTTCCATACCTGTCAGATAAATTTTCTTGTTCCATTGTCATGATAGGTGTTTATGAGTTTACAGCTGTAGAGATTTCAGCCTCCCTTTGTAATATCAATTACTTTTCAGAGCGTTCTAGACTTTTTAGGATTAATATTTCATACATTCTCCAGTATCTGCCCTCTGAGTTTACACTTGTCACAAGTATGTGAACTTAAGCTGTATTTAAACATGTGTGTTACAGAGGTAAAGAGTTATATAGCTAGGATATTTTCCAAAACCATTCATACGCCATACCGGTAAAAGCAGTGTATTTATTAAGTAATTAATCATTTACTTCTAATTACTGTGGATTCGAATTAGCCACTAGTTTTAACAGATTAAGTTCAATTTTTCCAAATGAATCAAAATTACAGCAAAACAAGAAAGTAAAGGAATGATTCTGTTTTCCGGTTTTATTTGCTTGTGCTTTGTTTTGGTGTATTTGTGTAATACAGTTAAAATATTGAAGTTTCTTGTAATCAACAGCTGAACGTTTAATAATTCTGTTGTGTCACAACAACCTTGTAGCTATGGCATAAGGCAATTTTAATGAAATTATGTGTGGCTTTTTATGAAGACTGTAAAATACGACCATTTTGTCTCTATATAAACAAACTCTCATGAGCTGAAGAATAAAGTCTGATCCATCTGCTCTGATTCCAAAAGAAACCAAAAGGTTCCAAAAGATGCCAAAATATGCCAAAAGGTTCCACAAGATTAGATGTCTTCCTAGGACTGAGTAACTCCAAAGATGACTGTAAACCGCAAAACTTTTTTTCTTGCTCACAGTCTAGATTGTGAGAATGATTGTATCTTGTTTCAGAAGGAAAGTCTCAGTTTTATTTGCAAGAGTTTCACAACAGCATTCACAGTTTGAAAATCTTATTAATCTGATAATGCTTCAATTAATTTAATAAATAAATTTATAAACAAAATAGCATCAAAACTTACCATAAAAATATTTCAGTAGTACAGAAGTCTTAAAAAAATGTTTGGCAAGTGCTTTTTTGACAGTCCAAGTTCTATGCACTTAAACAGATTCAAAGGTTCACACAAACCAGAAATCCTCTGGTCAGTGGATGCCACTATATCATCTGTTCTGTCCTTTATACTGCAGGTTTTTAAATTTAATCAGTTATCCCCAAACTGATTTCAATAATTTGTGTTTCAGTAAAACACAGCTTCCAGAAAGAATGTCAATCTTCATTTGAAAGACCTGGAAAACAGAAGGCCAATTTAAACACCTTGTTCTGGTCATTGCATAAAGTTGTAAGGCCTGAACCCTCCACAACATAAATACTACCCTGGAATACTCATACACAAGACATCCCTGCTACCTCACTGTAAAGAATCACGTTTCTAACATCAAAGCAGTAAATCCCACAGGGATTTGTAAAACCTGTCTGTCACTCAGTTTGAACATAAATACTTTATTCAGTGGCTGAACATAAATACTTTATTCAGAGGCTGGTCATTTCCTGGCTTTCTGAAAACAGGTGTTTAAAGCAACTGAACATATTTTGAAAACTCTGCTTTCTTCCCAAGAAGCACAAGTGAGTTGGCTATGTAATGGCAGTTGTATGATTGCAGAAGGTACATGACAGGGGTAACTAGAGCAGAGTGTGAGAGGTTAAGCCACCTATCAACTTTTAATGTATAAATTTTGCTGAAATCAGACGAACTATTTCAATTTGACTGTGTATTTCTTAGTCTGTATTTCTGAACCATTTCACCTTCTATTTCACAGCTTGCCTATCACATAGACATGTTTTATAAGCCTGAAAGAAGATGGGATGAATAAAGCAGATGCATTTTCTTACTTCAGAGACAGACAAATATCCCATCTGTTTCATACAAGGCTAAGTAGGATTTTTCTGAAAGCTACCTACTAAGCAAATGTCTGCTTCACTCTTATTTTCACTTTTGACTACATATCCACTTCAAATTCAGAATGCTTTTCTTTCAACATGTTTTCCCTTAAGGTGTTGAAAGATGTGAATATGTAATCAATGCCAGTAATTATACAGTATATTCTTTTCATAGAGATTTTGTGAAGAACCAGCAGAAGCGTTCTTCCAAAAGTACAAGTATTAGATGTAGACAACACCATTAATTCAATTTTACCAAGTTCTTTCTTCCAATAAAGGAAGAGTGCCTGGATGCTGATGAGATGTTTTGTTTTACTGAGAAGAAAACCTAAATAAAACAAAACCTAGAGTTACTATATAGCTTTCCTGACAACATAAACTGCTCTTGAATTGGGGCAGTTATTTCAAACATAAGAAAGAGTTTGGATGCTTATTATTTGCAGAAGGCTCCTACAGAACCTCTAGAAACTGATTCCACTTTGTAACCTCAGAGAAATTTGCAAAATGATCTTGAAGTGCCAGTTTGCATAAGATATCAGGTACAAAGAAGATTTACTTTCACCAGACTGTTCTGCACATGCCTCCATGATATCTAAGTCCTCTTTTCTCATCTTTACAGATCTGGAAACATAATTCTTATGGCTGACTACAAGAGAACATCATCTCAGACATTTGGATAATTGAAAACTTGGAAACTGTGTTTTCTAGTCTTCATCCTGAGCATCCCATCCAAAGTTCATCATTTTGGACTTTACTTCTGCCAAAAGATTTTTCAGAGAAAGATGTTTATTTACAAGTTGTCTCATTGTGTCTGTTTAAAATTAAAGTTGTGGAGTTGTTTGGGGTTTTTTTTAAAGTAGAACTACAGATACGTTAACTGTGCACAGAAATATTGGACTGAAAAATGAAAATAATTTTGAAGAATCAAAATGCACTAGGAAAGTGAAGTCATCACACTTTTCCAACGAGTATATTTCTGACACAAATTACAAAACAAGATTTCATTTATGGACATTAGTCTTGCATATATGGTGTGTTGTTTTTATTTTATCTGGAAAAATTACTATCCAGGTTTTTCTTACAGAGAAGTGATGCTTTTCTATATGCATATTGAAGTTCTTTTATTTAGCTAATCACATTTAAGTAACTGATGTTATTATCTTTTTTACTGCCTGTCAATCTTTCTTTAAAGCATTCTTTTGTCTAGTATATAAAAAACTCCATGAAAAAGCCTGTCTATTTATTTATGAGCTTATTGATCCTCTCATATTTTGCAGAACAGAGGCTTTTACCCTTGTTTTTCTGGCATTTCCCCCTCTTTCATACCTTAGTCAAGTATTCTTTTTACTATGTATCGCAGTGGTCCTCAATCTGTGTGGTTTCTGAAATACCAATTCACCACTGTGGAGAGAGTATGGCAACTTTTTTACCATCACCAGTTAGGAATCATTAGGAAAAACCATTAAATTACCTGAATATTTTAAATGAACAAGCTTAACATACCTGAAATTTTGCATTAACCTTCCTATTAAGGCATAAAATAACACAATAGAAAAGAAAGGTGGAAAGTGTGGCCTTCTGACTTCTCGTCTTTAACAGTCTATATGGAAATAGAAATACTGATCACCCAAAGCACTGCTGATTTAATTTCGGAGTGATGCTGAAGATCGGTCAATTCCTTTACAACAATGTTGCTAGAATACAGTAAATGTAGAAGCTATGACATTATTTTCCATTTTAAACTAGACTGAAAGCCATCTAGGGCCAATGAAAGCCTTTTATTTGACTTTAATATGCCTAGGGTGAAGTTTTGAAAGAGAAAAATCAGGTACATAACAGTTAAGTTAAAGTTTCTCAAAGATATTCTGCAAATGTAAAAATACATGAGAGAAAAATAACGGAAGAAAATTATTCCCTTCTGGTTGTGAGGAAACCACTGACATTTGCATGCTTAGTTGTGCAACCTTAATATCCCCATCATAGTTTCAGTATTCAGTTTCATAAGGTTTTTGCTTTCATGTAAGAATTTCAATGCCTTTATAAGAGAGTATACTGGTCATCCTGTGCTGAGAAGCAGCTCATCCATGTAATTGGAAACTTGAAGCAGTTTTATTAAAGAATGTGTTCTTACTGAAGAAGACTAGTGCACTAGAGTTAAATCCAACTCCTAAGACTTAGTAAGTAGGTTTTTAAGATCTTGACTCTCTACTGTCTCTTCAACTGTAACTAAATATACCTTTCTATGCATACATAAGAGATGATCATGCTGAGTCAAACTAAAGATTTATCTGGCACAGCATCCTGTCTTTGAAGTGGGCAACAAAAAGTACTAAGGGGAAGAATACACAAAATTGTCAAATATGAATTCTCAGGTACAGGAAACTAGTGGTTTAAGAACTGTATTTCATCTCTTTTTTCTGTTTTGTCTTCTAAAATCTTTAACAAAAACTAATTTTTGTAATTAACTATACATTGTATAAAAAAGATTTTTTCCTGTTATAAACTTCTTACATGATAAAACAGTGATGTCCTGATGCATACAATCAATCAGTTCTAATACTAATGTGCAGATGTTAGCATTTGAAAATGTTCATGCATGTCTATGTGTGTGGAAGCTTGGGCCAATTCCCCGTTGGAAATCAAGCCCTAAATGTGCATTTCTAAGTGACTTCTCAGTTATAAATTTATTTACACACAAAAAGGAGAAGTTTTATTAGCAGTCTTGTTATGTCCTTGTCCTACAGAAACTGACTGAAATGGTGATGATACCTAGGGAAGCAACAGAAACACTCAAGACTATTTTTTCACTAAATATATGGGTGTTACTCCAATTACGTTAGTGAGAATTATGTGTGCATATTGAGAGGGAAGTAAATCAGCCTGCAAAGTGTGCAGGTGTTCCCACTTTTATTTTTTTTCTCATTAAATTTCTCATTTATAATTTCCCCAAGTATTCATATCCCTTAGAGCTCTCAGCTGAACATTTTTCTTACAGTAAATCCTCAGAAGCATTTGTAACAACTTGATTCTCTGATAAATAGGTTGTATTCATTAATAAAAAGGAAAAAAAAAAGAAAAATTAAAGGCAACAATGTGGAGCGATTTAAAGGACAAATGATGGATCTCTGTTACAATCTGCAATGTTTTGTGGGAAGGTGTCCTCTGTGCATATAGATTATATAATTTCTTTCCTCTGTCAGAATAAGATTTTGAAACAAAAATGTAACTCTAGTCTGTCATTCAGTTATTAAGAATATTTGACACTATACAGCCTCCATTCAACCCTCCACATTAAGGCAAAGTCTCCATCTTTCAGGTTTTTTTCTGCATGGCATTTTTAGTATCTGAACTTTCTAACCTATCTGTGCAATGAAAACACATTCATATCATCTCATATTCTCTCATGTCATCCAGAGTAAAAATGGAAGAGAGTCTATCTAGTTTATTTTAGAAAGGCTGTGCCCTTCCTAAATATAATCTTTTTCCTGTTTACATCAAACCAGAATTCTGAAAATATCACTTTCTTAGTTCAAAGATTTCCAAATAGTTTTAGTCTTACCAGTGGAGGAACACGACTTACTTCAGTTTGGTTTGCAGAAGAAATCTGTGTCTCTTGCTATCAGGTCCTAAGTATTATGGCAAATGCCTCCACACAGGAAGTTACTTCTGAACAATTGTTGCTTGCAAGGTCTGCATGTATACAGCAGTAGCACGAATGCGGCTGGGTCCTTGGCCCGAAGCATGTGCAATGCCTACTGCAAGATGCATAGTGTCAGTGTAAGCAAACTCTACAGAGCAAGAACAAAGGAGATAACCCAGACCAGGTGAGAGGATGGAGTTATGACCCAGTATGGTGCACCCAAAAAGATACTTGACAGAAGGATGGGAGAACAAAATGTACCAAGAAATGCCTAGTCTGCCCAGAACACAGACTTTCTGCTACTATTGTAATTAGTCTCACCTGCAACTTTCTCTGCCAGTGGTACCAGTGTATCTGAAATGAGGTAACAATAGTTCTGCCCTGTGAAATGCTGATATTGGCTCCTTTATCACTATCTCAGGCAGCAGATGTGCAGAAGATTCTTGTCTTAATTTTAAAAATCCTTCAAAGCCTCTCATCTTTCATTCAGTATCAGAAAATTATTTTATTTCCATATCAGAGGCTTCTGACCTTCCAAATGTTGCCTGCTGACAGAATTTTCAAACAAGTATGCTGATAGTCAGGCCTTAGCAGTGCAAGCACATTTTAAACTTCCCACTTTTGCCCATAGTGGAGTTAACAGGAACAATGCCACATTATAAGTCTTAGGCATATGGCAGAATTCCCATCTCTCTTTCTCTTCAAATCAAGCTTGAAACTATTCCCTAGAGATATGATTTCTTAAAAGCAGAATTTTTGATCCATTTACATTGAAGGTGAGCCTAGTTGATCATTTTAGGCCTATGGTTGTTAATTTAACAATGCTTTAGACATAAGTTTATGAACTTAATTTATTTCTAAAATATAAATATTCATGTGAAAAATATATTTATTCTTCTATAAATTAGCTTATTATAAGGTTATGACACCATTATTGGATTTAAAAAGAGGTAACACACTGATATAACAGTAAGACTGAAGACAAAATACTACACTTCTTAAAACAGAATCTCATTCCACATTCAAAGCATACGTTGCATTTTTTAACAATTCTACTAAATTACTAGACATGACAAATACTTCCACATATAAGAAAAACATTGTGTCATATTACTGCACTGTTTACTTAGAACTGTGTGTCCTCTGCAAGCTGTTAAGGAGGTAACTGGCCAAATACGTTTTCAGGTAACTTACTGGTACCACGGCACTGAATCGTAAAGTCTCAACTCAATGCATAACTTAAGGTATGGACAACAATTTGTATTGCTGTTAATATAAAACATAGCTGATTTTAGACTCACCAACTAGTTCTTAGATAATTCTTACACAATAATTGTCTTCTACATTAGTATTTATTAGGTTTCATAATTTCAAAATGTATTTAGAATATAATAAAATTTTCCTTGATAATCAGTTCTTGGTAAAAATAAAGACTAGAGCAAGTTCAAAAATTACAGAAAATCATATTAACCTAGGCTGTTGATTTTCTATCAAAGCCAACAACAGCTTCATCAGCATTACGGTCATCTTGCATTAGTTTCACTGGCAGGGTGGTGAAATTAGAATGTAATGAAGAGGTCTATCAATGGACAATTGCAGTCAAGTATCCAGAAAAGCAAAGTAGATAAATGTTAGAACAAACCAATCATTTTATGATTTCAGCCAAATTCCTTATTTCTGTGACAATTATATCCTTCCTCCATATTTCATATTTGTACCACCAAAAGATGGCAGTGCTTCATCAACAATTCCTACAAAGTTTAAGTTTATCCTTAGGTCATCATTTACGATATCTGAAAGCTTCAAGAAAATGTACAGTTTTACAAGATATACAGTCTCTTTCTCTGATCAAATTTCAAAAGGAATGAAAGGGGTTCCAATTTGTTTTTAACGTGTTTTCATTCTCAGACATCCTACAAAGCTTACTTGATTAATATTCTCTGTCTCACTTATCAAACAAGATTTTGTAGAATATTTAATAAATATAGATCAGTTAAGTTAGCCTCTCCTATTCTAAGCGTTAACAAAATTAAGAAATCCTGTATCTGGCAGTGACTCATCATCATGATTTTATAGTCTTTCCTCAAACTCGTGATATTACAACTGATACCGAATCCCTAACCATTTTAAATAGAGATCAAATACAGAAGTTTAAAACTTTGCATGAACCCAATGATGTCATTGGTAGTTTTTTCCTCTATATTTAAAGCACAGCAGCCAAAATTTTTTTTAATAAAAGCCAAATTCCATGTAAGGTGCCTTTTCTTTTTCCATGTTCTCTTTTCCTCAGAATACTTTTTTTTCATGTAAAACGTTGTTCACAACAGCTCTGTCGCATAGATATTTTGGCAGGTTCTGTGGTAGTGTTGCTCAACATGTCTGTGTCATAAAAATGAAATAGATCTATAGTATTTACCATTACCGTAGGTTTCGTTCATTTTTATGATGCTTCTCAGAGATACATTCTATTACATGTAAAATATCCTTCTGTAAAAAAAGAAAATAATAACATACCAACCCATGTACTTACAAACTAATTAATAGCCATGTTAGAATGAATTGTTATTCCGTTCTAATTGATTTATCAGTAAAGGCTTATATTCATTTTTGTTCAATAATGTTTCCTGTTCCGATGGTTTTATTAAAAAATTAATTCAGCTCTCTATGCTTCATTTAGTCTTTCTTAAAATGAAGATGATACTAATATTTTATAATATTATAATATATAATATATAATATTTATTAATTAT
>VZSC01019256.1:31879-74700 GCA_013398225.1 Steatornis caripensis | reverse complement strand
AATTATAATATATAATATATAATATAATTTTTAAATTATACTGTTAATAAAATACATGCATGTAAATATACACACAGACATAAATACAAATAGGCATGAAAATAGGAGCTACATATTATGAATAGTGTTTTATGTATTTCAGCATCAGTACAATGTTTGTTGTCATCTCAGGTCTACATTTTAGAAATTGGGTAATCCAGTCTAAAATTTGTCATGTGTCAATATCCTTAAGAAAGACAGGTATAAACATAGAATTACTAGACTTCTAATTCCTTAAAGGTGAAGTATAACTTTCTGCAATTTGTTTTTAAACTGATAGCTCAGAAATGCTCAATGAACTGCACATCAGAACATTATGTCCCTATTCCTTACTATAAATTCAATTTCTTGAACAGATACATATCTCACTTTTTTGCTAATGTGACTTTATTCATGAGGGGATATGTATAGTGGCTTTAGATATCCCCAATGCAGTTTACAGAAGGTATGTAAATAGTATTTTTGAATAACAATTTTCTTTCTGCCATGTCACTTGCCAGTGTCTGGCAGCTCACATGGTTGGCTATCATCGACAAGCATGTTTTGGTTATTTTGGTTACATACCAACATTTATATTTGATCATCAGTCTATATACAGAGCAGAATTGACTATTTTGAATGTTGTAAATCCCTGGGTTTTTTCTTAAGATAATGGTATTCAATAATTCTCAAGACTTCTTCTCCCGCATTAGACAAATGCTAAAAAATTCTAGATATCTGTGAGCACAAAGTTTGCAATCAAAATTAACTTCCTTCCTAATCTCAATGAAGTGTATCCTTTATCTATTTTGGATGTCACTTAGATAAAGTCAGCATTTAGACATTACTTAAACACATATTTAGTCTAAGCAATAAAACATTGCAAAGCATACTACGAAACATTACATTGAGATGAAAATTACTATTTAGAAATTGAGGACTAGGTTTGTGTTGAACGTAAAACAACAAGATTATAATGATGTACCATATGGTAAAGATTTCTATTTTTATTTTATATTTATACAAGTATGCAAGGGTAGCTTCATAGAAAAATGAAACGTATTGCATCTCTTTGCTACCATTTATGTGTACAAATACAGCTCTTGCTCAGATTCCCACCGTCTCACACCTCAGCACATCGTAATTTATTTTCTCTTTGCTAAATGTAAACTCTTAGGACATTTTCATCCAGAAGATCCATTTTCTTGCTCTCTGCATTCACCATGTCATCTTTTCCCACTTTTCTTGTTCTGTTACAGCAAACACAGCCTGATAACCTTTTATTCCACTGGCTTCATGACTTATTCTGTTATGCCTTTTCACTCATCAGTGCTGCTTTCAATACGCCCATGATGCCAATCTCTGTTACAGAGAGTTGAATTTTCCAGCAGGCATCTGCATGTTTTGTGTCTCCCGTGACAGTGGTAAACTGACACTTCATAAATCAAAATAATAATGCTAGTGAAAATTAATAACAGTAATAATGTTATTTCTGTCCTTTCACTCCTTGGGAAACATATTGTTAAAAAGTCGTGTGCAGGAAGCTATCATCAGTGCACAGGAGGTTTTGCAGCAATTCATGGAATTAGGATGAATACTTTTTAGTAAGATATAAAAATGTTTTACTTACCTAAACAATCCTTCGCAGAGATGTTGGAATACTCTGTGTAGTGGAAACATCTAGACGATGTAAATATAAACATATAGTCTACATACTGGGAAGCAGAGCTCAGAATTACCCAGGCTAATGCTGCATAAAGCCAATATGACATGGTAGAGTTTGTGAGCTTGTGATCTCTTTGATAGTGGCTAAACAATTTCTGGATTTGAGTTGATTCTAGAGAAAATATAGCTGCTTTAACACAATGCTACAAATGGGTTATTAAGTCACCTGGATTCAACCTAGGTGCACTGTATTTAGCCATATACAAGTGGCATAATCTTGGCAAGATTATTTCTTGAAATTCAATTACTTGTAAACAGAATATCGACCCTCTGGTTTTAGTGTGCTGTAGTGATATAAATTGTTTTCTCCACCACTAGTGTTTGAGTCTTACTTAAGCCTTTAACAGTGGCAGGTTGTATATGGGCCCTTTAACAACTTTGAGCTTTTGCTTCCTTGTTAAGGGAAACAGATGTAATATTGGTTGCAAACTTCATAAGTAGATGAAGATATAAGTCAATATTACTAAAAATTAGTGAATTTCTATGGCAACAAAACCCATAAGAACACTATAAATAAAGGAGAGCTAAGCAGGTGAAATACAGCCTAAAGACATCAAGCCATGTTTTTTTAGTGCTCATGTCTTTGCAATGTGTCAGTGGAGAATCTAAATCAGCTGACTTACAACATCGTGGATTAACCACAAGTATGTCCTACCAAACTGCACCATCTGTCCATGGCATCACTCTTACTGTCCTCCTTCAAGATCACATTTTATCACTGTGACATTTAGTTGCTTTTGTTGTTTACTCTCACCTTTTTATATCTCTTCCCATTCTTTTTGTTCCTACTATGAACAAATCAGCATTGATATTCTGTGAGAATAATCCTACCCACTGTATAATGTTATGATTATAGTCTGTGCTCTGAACTATCAATCAGCTCATCAAGAGCATTATAAGCATTAAATGGAGATGTTTAAAATATTTTTGGGAGTCTTTCAGCTTTCTTGGCATATCTGTTTTTGAGAAGATGAGAAATTCTATTCTGAGAACCAGAATAGAAATATTTTGAAAAAGCTCAAATTTTAAAATTTAAAACCAAGAAAGATAAAAAATGACTAGCTATCACTATTAAGCTTAGAAATAAATTTTAACTGAGGATTCTTTGCAATACATCCTCAGTTTTAATTAAATGAATAGTTTGATTGACATCCATATTGCTACAAATGGATTTTCTCACTCTCTGATTGGTCCTTTGTAGAAAAAAACGAAAAACAGCAAAAAAGTATTAATGTTGATACTCTTGACACTGGTTTGCTTCAACATTTGTTTCAAGCTGTTTTCATTCACCTACTATCAGTGACTAAGTTGAATTGACAGTGATTTTACTAAGCTATTGTCTGTATAACCTCTATGAGAAGTTACCCATTCTTACTCACACAGTGGAATTTAAATCTTTCTTTCCACTTGATTGTACCTTACCTATCAGAGCCACCCTTCAGACAGGTGTCATTGTTAAAATGCTTTTTAACCATGACCCAGTTGCTAAGGGATGGTCTAGAAGTCTGAAGAAATAAAAACATTCTCTTTATTGACCCTTATTTTAAGGGATATCCAAACTGAGCCAAGCCCAGGTACTGGGAATATCTTTGTGAAGATATTTCTTGTCCCATTACACACACTATTTCATGAAGAAACTGACAGCTTTTAAGCAAGCTAAAGCATTTTTAATAGACATAATTTTTAAGCTGACTGTGCACATGAGCATAAACACAGATCAGATTCTTTCTTAAAGTCAATATTTTAAATCAATGGAGTTATACCAGAAAACACATATGACATATAATCAAGTCCTGAAAGTACTCTAGTACTATTAAACACATTATTTATAAATATAAACAGTCTCCTGAAAATTAAGCTTTTAAATATTTTAACTGTAAGCAGTATCAGATACCAATAAGTTGTGTATTCATCAGGGTTATTTTAAGACAATTCATATCAATAGAAAGTATACTATGTGCGTAAGTGCTTCTTCCATGTACCTTTAGTTATCTATACTTACTTTTTACACTTTCATTTTTAGAACCTGTTCCAATCCACAGCATATGTATTACAACTATTTCTGCACATACTGAGATTTTTTTTTCACAGATTTTGGGAATGTTTTGCTAACTACTTTCTGTTCAGATAAGGACACAAACACTTCTTTTTATAAATTCAAATAATAATCTGTCCATGATTTAAAAGTAAATAAAAGTGAATGTGACATATATTAGATTTAATCATTGATAATCATCAAAAGATTTACTATTCCAAGCACTTATGGTCAGATTGTGTTTTTTTCATCAGAGTGAGGGTTCCTATTAAAATAAAAATAACTCTTCATTAAATATATACTATTTAGCAGTTTTGGTGAATTAAGGTTTAAATATAGATTCACAGAACTTGTAAAAAAGCAACTTTATGATTCAGCTGTTAAATTCCTGTAAATCCATTTACTCCCCTTGACTTAACTCAAGACCTGATTTTAAAAATACAACATGGAAATATTGCTCATTCTAGACACGATCAGAAATGCTCAATTATTTTTTCAGAAACTTTTGTACTCTTTTCATTTTGTCAAATGGCTGTACTGAAGAGAAATGGTATAAGTCATAGTGACATCTGAGAAATTCTAAGTAGCTGAGGATTTACTAATCCTCTTTTAAGAGTACTGAACAATGTGGAAAAAGGGAAAGAAAATGAAGAATAGCATTTTTATGCATATCCAGCTCTGCCTCCCTAGATAGAAGTGTGAAGTAAGGATTGCTTAAATGGGATGGAAGAAGGTGATGAAAAGCAGCATGAAATCTATCCACTACGTTACCAATGCAAAACACATTACAGACCTAAAATAGAAAGGCTGAAACAGCAAGTATTTCCCAAAACCTAAAAAGAATTTACAAAAAAACTTTGTAGCTGGAAAAAGAGCCACTGAGACATATTAAAATTTACTCCACTTTCTTTGATATATCATCTGTATCGTGTATCTTCAAATACCCAATGTTTTGAATTACAAGACCAGTGAGTCCTCTCTAACTTTGCAAGTTTCTTTCTGTTTCTCCTCATCAATCAGCTAACTTTTCTTTTTTTCTTTCCCCTGGAATTTCCCAATTTAGTTTAAAATTTTACCCACCACTTGAAGAGTGAATCTTAAAAAAATTGAGCTTAATTTCTCTTACCCTATTCAAAAAATCAGAGCCAAGTTTAGCTGACAGCTAAATTTAGCTACATCTATGAGCTATTACTCTTAAGAATGATTCATGTGCATGAGGCCATGACCATCAGAAATCCACGAGCACTTCTTATCTAATGGGGTGCAGTCAGGGGTAGCAGGGGTCAGTGGCTCCCAGGGGGGCTAAAGCATGGGGGCTCATAGGTGGTCTGACCCACCCAGACAGATGCAGGATAGGCTGGGGGCAGCCCCAGCCCTGAGCACTGGGCACCTGCCTTAGGGATGGGAACAGTCCATGATGTCAGCCCGCAGGTGAGGGTCAGGGTAAGACCTGATGAGGGGAACCGGGGAGCGGCACAACATCAAGACAGCCCAGCAGGGCCGTGGACAGGATGAGACTGGGCCCAGAGTCAGGATGGGGATCTGGCTTCTGGCCAGGGCAGGGCTGCTGTTAGCTCAGCCTGAGACCATGCCTGACAGCATCAGCTTAAATCTGCTCCTGAGAAAAAGAGAGGGGAGCCACCACTGAGTTGTCTCGATGTACTTCATCCAGGACAGCCCCTGCCCTGTGTCCAAGCTGGCCCTGAGCCCCAGCAGCCAAACACCCATGAGCATATATGTACTCAGGCCCCTGAAAACATCATCACAGGTATTTTCTTGTTTGATGTATTGCTACTGCAGGAAAGAGCTGTGACCAGCTCTTAGAAATCACTTCAAATCTTTGAAAGCTTCTAGAACACCAAAAAGGAAGAGGAAGGTTATTCCAACCATGTGCCATTTACATGGGGGCAATATACGTGTACCTAAATACCTACTTTCAAGTTGCAACTGTGTTTGACAAAGAAATCACTTACACTGGTATTCATTTTTCACCTCCTTTCAACTCTTAATAAGCATGAAAACTCAACATACAAACTGCTTGTGTAAACTGAGATACTGTCTTATTTAGCGTAAATATTATCAAAGATCTGTTAGAACAGCTATCTTTAATTCAGAGAGTTAATATACCTTTGTCTGTGTAGATGCATGTATGGAAGTCATTAAGCAATATCTGTTGGATTTCTGGTTCTATGTTATCAGTACAAGTGCTAGTAAATGGACTTCTACTAATTTAAGAAAAAATAAGAGTCATTTCTGGTTAGTGGAGTAAATGCAAAAAGGTATTTTCTATCAAGAGTACACACCTCTTCTGTCCCTAATTGTGTTTTATCTTTATGAAGCTTTTCTCTAGATCAATTCTTGGGCAAAAGAATGTTACAAATTAAAAAAATGATATTTATATGTAAGTATGCTAAATATGTTTTGCCGATTTTGCACGTGTTTTACAAAAAGTCTGGTTAAAACAGGGAAGATAGCAAAGTATCTTAAAGATTATTTACTGTTCCACTACTGCAAATCAAAATTCAACACACTGATCTTTACTTGCTTTATTTGCTGAATGGCTTCAATTACTTGGATTTAAAGAAACACATCAGACAAATATCAGAGGGAACAGTGACTGGGCATTTGTGATATTGGAAACACTGTTATACAAATTCTGGCAAGCTACTTTGGTCTTATCCACTCACTGTGAATTCTCTAAACCACTAGTAAATTAAACAAAAAACAACTTGAGAACAATTCTTTTTGTTTGTTTGGGTTTATTTTAAGAACTAACTCCATTTTATGTGTTACTTGCTTTTGATGACACTAACAGCTGAGTCACATGAAATGCAGTCTCCGAGCACTCACTCACTCCAAGAAGCTTTTTGTTCTACAGTGCAAAAATGTAGTACCTCAAATAAATGTATGAATTTTTCTGGCATCACAGATAGTCATGACCATTTTTTGGGTTTGTTTTTTTTTTCTAATTACTTATACAGTATCAAAAGAATTATAAGCAAAATTTCTCTAAGTGGTGAAACATTTTATTGTCAATTTTGTATTAACTTAAACTGCAGTATGTGACACAACATTCATTGACTTTTTAGAAATACAGCATCATCTAAAAGATGGTCATGCTGTGTCAATTGTTTTAAAAAAGGTATCTTGTGATAAGGGATCTTAACTTTCACAGCCACAATATCTTAATAATCTTTTCAAGTGCCTCTTATGGAAGTTTTGAAAGCTGACAAATAACTTCTAAATATAGTGTTCCATCTGTCAGTCGCTTTTGTTCTGCAGAGTTGTTCTGTTTTTAAAATGCTAGCCAGTTAAAGGAATATTACATGTTTTCTTTACGGAATAATCCAGACAAAAAGTTTTCTTAGTCAGAGGAGTCTGAAATGTAAGAATTATCCACAGAAAAATTATCCATTGAACTTGACAAGTTGCTCAAAGCAGAAGTGGGTGGTGAGGTACAGATGGAAAGGGTGTTGCTCTATTCTATAATATAACGGTAAGAAACTGGAGCATAAACCCTTTGTTTAATCAGTCCTTCCTCTCTCTTTAAATTTATATTGTACAACTTTAAGACACTGAGATGTCATACATTCAGAATCCTTAGAGACATTCACTACTTTCCACTTAACTCCAATTTTCCCCACTGGCAGAAAAAGAAAAATTAAAAAAATAATCAATTTTTCTTTGAATTACAGTCATTGGCATGTGAAAATTTTCAATAAATAGCTACTGCACAGACTAACGGCTGATCCAGTATAGTTGTTTGGTACATATACATTGCGTCTGACACAAGAAAACACATTGGTCATAGTCTCCTTATTTTCTTAAATATCTTAGACTTACACAGACAAAAAAGTCCCATTTATTTTGGGTTCCTTCAGTGCAAAACACACAGTCTATTTGTATTGTTTTAGTAGTTTTATTTTAAAAATATTATTGAAGGAAACTAATTTCTTGTCTAAACTTCAAGGAAAAATCAATTATACATTGTTTTCTGTCTTCATTATTTACTTTTAATTACAAATCCCAGTCAAAACCAAAACTCTAATAATTTTAAATCAGAGTTTTTGTGATAAATTAACTCAGATTCTGACCATAAACAGTACTTTTACTAAAGGTCTCTTACCCCGTGTTGAACACTTGAGTCCAGAAAAAGCCAGTTACTTTCTTTCACATAAAGCTACTGGTGACAAAGTACTGCCTGAAACAGATGTCATAGCAGCAGTCAATGACACAAAATGGAGTACAGTACTTCATATGATGATTCTTTAATTCACCATGATGCAAAATGTCTTTTTTTGTCATAAGGGTTTACTGTGTGAAGTTCTTAAATGGCAAAACGGATTTAAATCTCAAGATGAGGATTTTGCCTCAGCATGCTGCATCAATGAACACAGGTATACTAATATTAGTATTTTGTGTATGTAACAAATATTTTTTCATTCTACTCCAGATGTGGGTACCTGTAAGTTATGCATTTCAATGTTTAATTTACATATACTGAAGTCCTTTGTATTAAGCTTTAAGTTGCTCGTAAAGCACACAGACCTATGGCTAAAAACTGTAGAAAAACTGTGTAGAAAACTATGATGTATTAATATTATTTTAGATGTTTGTCCTTCAAATATTACCTGTACTTGTTCTCACCTACATTGGACTGTAAGCATTCAAAGAATGTAAAATAAGCAATCAATGCATCCAAACCACATACACTTTTTAACAACTGGCATGCAATAAGGTTAAACAGTAATTGCATACCTTAGAGAAAGCAATATTTTGGAATGATTAGTTTTGTAGTATTTTGGCAAACATGCATCCTAGTTTGACCTAATGCAGTATTCTATCCTATACACATGACACTTAGTAGAAAGCTGAGAAATCAGAGGGGTCACTCCTTCCCTTTTTATGCCCAGGGGCCTGAGGGCACTGATGGGCTTTAATGACCCTAAGCAGCCTCACCTGGTGCTTCCACCCACACCCACGGCCCAGGAGCCTATTTCAGCCCAGCATGGGGCTATTAGTGAACTCTTTGTGATACTGTAGGATATTGCTTTCCAGCTTTGCTCAGCTCCTTGCTCAAGTGTCTGAGGAGGACTCTGCCCAATTCTTTCTTCAATCCTGATCTGTGTATTCCTGAATCCAGTTCCTGCCTGCTGCTGACTACAGTCTGGGACTTTCCTGGGGCTTGCCCCATGGTGTCTGGGTAATGTATTGTCAGTGAGGAGGGAGCTCGATATTGGTTTTGTATATATTTGTATATATTTCATTAATATTCTTTCTATTACTGTTATTATTGTAGTTAGGTTAAAGGTGTTTTAACTTGTCCAACCCATAAGTGTCTTTCCACCTTTTTGAGGAGGGAGGGGGTTAACAAAGAGCATTTGCTGTCTAATAGCCAGGCCAGCTTTAAACTGTGACAGTGTGTAATGAAAGCTTGTTTTAAGAGTTCTATTTAACTGATACGTCTTTTTTATAGTATTTTTTTGGCAGGGGGGCAATCAGGTGAGGAGAGGAAAAAGTCTTGAGAAGATAATAAAACAAATACATAGAGTTAAAATACAGGGCAAAATGTAATTATTTGAACCTACGTCAAAATGTTTTAAAAGTTTTGCAGTTTTTACAAAGTGAGTTTTGAATGAGTGATGTTCTTTCAGACAATAATATAGTTATAGTCACTAGCAGGATTAATCACTTTTCCAGGTGCATGTACGTATGTATGTATCTGTGTGATCATATGACAAAAATACATTTTCTCATGTTTTTATGCTTCATTGATTTGTAGTTGAGTTTTGAGTATCAGCAAGCATATTGTCTAGAAGCTTGTTGTATGATGAGAGTGGGGTTTATGAATATTTTGTGGGGGTTATTATTATTTTATAATGATTTCAAAAAATACTTAAACCAAAAATATTTAAAAATCTTAATCACTCCCTGTTCTGTAGTTCACCTCTTCTTGGGTTTGTTTCTGCTGCCTCTCATTGAAAAACTTTAGTACATGCTGGACTGATGATAGTCTGACAAACTGCAAATACATCCACTCATCTGTGTGTCTGATGAGCAGGCGTGATCTGGAGGTTTTCACAGATGTCAGTGAAGTCCGCAAATCCTTGATAGTGCTGCCAAGATTGTAAACAAGGGAGCTACACCACTAAAATAAATGGTAAAGCAGCTAAAGGCGTCCTGTGATCTAGATTGCCACAACCAGTTCATCCCAACCAAAAAACCATAAATGTTAATTGGTCAGTATCTATCAGCATCAAAACAGTAAGGCAAAAGTGATGAGGTATCTTGCCTATTTCCATCTTTCCCAGATTTTCATGTTGCATTGCTTTTTTTTTCTTTTTAGACTTGACATTTCAAAGGTAGTAAACTGCTTCTGTTTCTTATATTTAGCAAGAGATTATCTTAGAAGTACCCTGTGTACTTTGTCACATAGTTACTTATTGTTATTTACTTGCATGCCAGGGCTCAGTTCTATGTTGAAGATTTACTGTAACTTTGAGCACTTTTTTGCACAAATCTGAGCTCTCAACCACTTTGAGACTTAAGAAATACATCTAGACAATATTAAACTACCTTAACCTATATTTCATGCTTTGCTACAATTTTTATAACATCTGTATGTCTGAGGTACGCCTGGATTATTACACTTTCATGTAAACTATTAACTAAAAAACTGAGGACAGCTGCCCACTGAACATCAAACCAAAGGAGAATATAGCAAGATCAGCTATTCAAGAAATAACAGGCAGTTGAAATAGATCATTGGGCCAACATGCATGGTTTCTATGCCTGACAGTGCTGCCGACTTTCATGATCTTTAGCAAGTCATCTTCCTGCTTTCTTATGTCTTTTTCCCTTTTATCTTTAGTCTACACTGGCTGCAAAAAGTTCAGGGTAAGGAATGTGTTTTACCTCATATAGCATGTAAGCTGGTAGGAACTAGGTTGGTTTGGGGTTTCAGGATTTTTCTTGTGGTTTCTAAAAGTAATTAGTCATGCAAGTTCTGTAGCTAAGATATGTGTGTAGGACACAGAACATTGAAATTGTAACAGTTGTCTAAATAAGTCTGAGCTTTTAAGTCAAAACTGGATTTATGACATCTTAAGTGTGCTCCCTATTTATTTGACCGTTCTTGTGTCTCTGTCTAAATTAAAAATAATGTATCTTTGAATTGTCTTGACTTAATCCAGGTGTGATGTAAGAATTTCTCCATTTTTTTAATGGATATTTGTCAAACAAGAAAATCGATCTCATGGAGGTTTAGTGCTACATTCTGCCAAAATAATTGCATGAAATCTCCAACTGTGGCACAAATAAAGTAATGATAATAACAACAATAACAGTAACAATAAGTTTATTTTTATGCACAGAAACAGGGTAATTCTTTCTTGCCTTTAACACATTTCCAAATTAAGTGATCATTGTAAAGGTAAAAATTCATGTATTTACTGTTATAATCCAAATCTATTCAGAAATAATTTCAAGGTGAAACGGATGCCGATGTCAGCCATCTACAAAAGAATAA
The DNA here is from genome assembly GCA_013398225.1 of Steatornis caripensis. Classification (NCBI taxonomy): domain Eukaryota; kingdom Metazoa; phylum Chordata; class Aves; order Caprimulgiformes; family Steatornithidae; genus Steatornis; species Steatornis caripensis. The sequence continues at coordinate 63,394 of VZSC01019256.1, read as the reverse complement.
TCATGTTTCCTTAGATTAGCTTCATCCTGATTTCAGTCTTTATGGGGATGGCAAAGGAAATTTTATTTTGTTTTCAGAATATTTTTTTCTGATGAGGCAGGTTGGATACTGATTAGAAACAGTCAATTCAATATGAGTAAATGAACAATAAACATTTCTACCATGTTTCCAATGTCAATGGGGAAAAAAGTATACTGGTATTGAATTTATTTGAAGTTACCCTTTATCTCTTCACTCTTCATCGATTCTAAGAACATACTGATGGTGCAGGTTTAGGAACTTTTCTACACATTTGCCCTTTGCTGTCTATTCAAACATTTGGACAAATTTTATTTTCTAGAATTGATGACAACAGGAGTAATTTGATCACTGAAACTCTTTTATTTATGCTTTTTCACTCTCTTTACCTTACTTAAGAAGGATTTTGACACAAGAGATAATTAATCTATTCCTGCTGTGTTACTACTTTTGAATTAGATGTTAAACAACAGCTCTTCTGAAGGAAGAAGAGCATATCACTCACACTAGTGAATTGCATTAATTATAATTATGTATATATTTAAAAATAGCTGGCCTTTATCAGTTCCTGTATTGATATGATGTACTTGCTCACAGGTGCTCACATAAAGATGGCTCCAATTGCTGGAGAAAAACTTCAGGTGATAATCTTGCTGTAGCAATTCCCATTAGCTTTTTTAGCTCTGGATTTCACCAGTCTAGCAATTCTATTTAATGATCTTTTATTACCAGTTCTTGGTACCATGAACACTTGATATAAATTAGAGTCAATCTAGTAAAGAGCAATCCTCAAATCTGTGGAAAAAATACGCAGCTTAAAATATTCTCCCTTCCCCCTGTTTTTAACTATAGGAAGCCCTTTTCACTTAGGGTCCACTTCTTATGCAAACTTTTCTAAGTCTTTCACTTTTTAAAGTTTTTTAATAAAAAAATGTAAATGACTAGTCTGCGTAGTCCACATTAAAGCAAATTACTGGAATTTTTATTAGACAAATGTATTACTTTCATGCAGATATGACTGATAAATGGATTGTCTCTTCAAAAAGAAGTAACTTCAAAAGCTGAAAAGAAAAGCAGATGAAAAGAGGGTCATTTCATTTGACTTCTCTCAGCAGAAAAATAATCTGTAATGTTTGCTTCAAGCAGTTCATTACAACTACCTCTGAAACCCAGAACAAGGGTATAAATGCACGTATTACCTTGGTGCTACCCCAATCAAAATGATTCTTAAAGGTGTTTAAAATGTGCAAGAGCAAAATTTTGCGCTGGGATAAGCTGGCAGTATTCTTCTCTGCTTCAAAGAATGATGGCCAAGATCAACTGGGAGTACAGTTTGTCCCTTAGTTATGTGTTGTGGTGGAGATGCACACTAGCAATTGTTTCTGTGGATTGCATTACCCTTAGGATAAAACAGAGAAGCTGCCAGTGAGAAGTACTGACATCTCACTTGGACATGTGATACACAGATGTGCAGAGAATTCTGACCCTCTTCTGTGAGTTCTATATAATTTTCATACCTGCTCCCCCTACCCCCAACATTTTTTTCATATTTCTCCCATTCAGTTACAAGCTGCCTTCCCCAGTGCATTTCTTTTGCAGCTCTTCAAAGCAGAGACAGTTTTGCCACAAACAAGATGTGCATCTGCTCCTTGGAAAGACTCTCAACTATGTCCATACTACTTAATACCATTGTCAGCAATACACAAATTCAATATTTTTCCTGTCATTACAGTCAATGGAATTACATGTTAATGCTTAATTAGTTTACTAATTTGCAGCCTAAACAACTGCATTTCACTGGTTTTGGTGTGATTTTTTGGGTTTTGTTTTTGAGGGGAGGGGTTGTGTTTTTCTGTTGTTTTGAGTTTTTTGTGGTTTGGGCTTTTTTTTTCCAAAATTGGTAAATCCTTTCTTCCAAAGGATATTGATAAGATGAGACTTCTTCAGGGCTAGACTCATGGAGTTTGGATAGGGATTTAAATACTATGAAAACTAACTGATTAAGTCCACCATCTTTAGCAGAAGCTACCTGTAAAGCCCCTAAATGACTTCTTGCTTCCATATCAAAAGGGACATCTTTAGACTTTGCAATTAGCTGTTAGTGGTTTCCCTCTATTTAATTCTTCTGACTGAGAGTGTTAGGAAGACACTATCAAATGAAGCAATGTGTTCTTAATTGCTAATTCTTCATCAAGATAGCAGCAGATAATTTCCCTTCCTCTGGTGTAACCTTCTGCTGACATTTCAGATCTCAAAAATCTCCTTAGGAGTATGTAGGGCTGCTATGGCCGGTTAAGCTGACTTAACACATCCTAGGTTTAACTGTATGCAAATGGTGGAAGGCAGCAAAATCCCTTTTTTTTGTGTGCTCCTAGCGTATGTTTAGCTGAACAAAATCCAAAAATTTTGAAACATATACCAAAATAAATTCATTTCTGCACATAATTCTGTAGTCAATCCATGTTATGGGTTAGGGGTTTTTTTCTTAGAATAAACAGAGCGAAGAGAGAAAAAAATGTTGCCCATGAGGAAGAATTCAGACTTTGAGTTTACATTTTTATATTACCAACATTGAGCTTCTCTCCTATTTTTTAAGTTTGACCAAGGTATACAAGACTAGGCTGACACAATCTCATAAATAATTTCTTGTTACATGCAGAAATTCATCCTGGCAGCTTCTGATTACTGTAATATAGTTCTTCATTCCCTGACTTCTGTGACTGCAGCTCTCTCCTTGGTCCAGACAGTTTCTATCTAAAAAACACTTTATTCCCCTTTTTGACAGCTGATAGTGGCTGAGATGTCCTGTCTCTCACTGTGTGCATTTGTCAGACTCTTCAGTTAGGAAAAAACCTTGTGGTATTTTCAAAGTCATCCTGAGCTCAAGAGAGCTTACAGTCTAGTAAAAATAAGAGTGTTCATTCACAGCATCCAATACAAACAGCTATGTTCTTTGTTTGCTTGTTTTGATAAAAGATGCAGTCCAAGAAATAAAAGTGAAGTAGCATTAAGACTGAATTGTCAAAAGTCCTTCAATTCCTCTGTCCATCAGACCACCTTTGTATACTTGACACTATCACAACAGGGTTTCTGTCTTTCTGCATTCCTTGTTTCTGAGGTTATGTCCTAAGTGAGAACTCTTGTATCTTAGCATATAGGTTTTATAACTGATTTGCTTTTGAAGTAGTTCAGAGGGCTTAGACAGTTTAAATCTTACTGAATTTTATTTTTTCTTTTTTACTAGATGTCCTTGTTTGGGCTGGGACAGAACCAGTTTTCTTTCAGTAACTTTACTTTTTAGTCAACTCTCTTCTGAGAAGCTGCACTCTCTGAAATTAACTTCATGTTTTCCAGACAGTAGCTGCTTCTAGCAGTGATAAGGCTCGGTGTTTACAGTTAGTACTGGAACATCAGCAGGAATGGTATGCAATAAGGCTCTTGCTTATAGTTATCCCTATGGAGACCAAGGTCGATGCTTGCTTCTGGTAACTTTCTCATGCGCCGGAATGGAAAGAGCAGAGAAGTAGTCAGACCTGTGACCCTGTGGTGGGGAGGAGCGGGTCAGACAGGTGACCCAAACCTGACCAAAGGGAGTATTCCATTCCATACGTGTCATACTTGGTACAAAGCTGAGGATCACCAGGGTCACACTCTCTCCTTCTATGGCTGGTGTCCGAGGAGGACTCTGTCCAATTCTTCTGCCTTCGATCATGATCTGTGCATTGCTGAATCAATTTCCTGCCTGCTGCTGAGTACAGTCTGGGACTTTTCTGTGGCGTGCCCCGCAGCGTTCCGGTGATGTGATCATCATTGGGGCAGGGTGGGGGAAGGAGCTCGATATCAGTTTTGTATATATTTGTATATATTTCATTATTATTCTTCCTATTATTATAATACATTATTATTGTAGTTAGATTAAAGCTGTTGTAACTTTTCCAACCCATAAGTCTCTTTCCCTTTTCTCTCCCCCTCCTCCTTTGGGGAGGGCAGGGATTAACAAAGAGAGTCTGTTGTCCATTTAGTAGCTAGCCCAGCTTTAAACCATGACACTAGAAGATATAGACTGGCCACTCTTGATCACTGAAGTATGCATGTCTTAGTATTTGTGGAGATGGAAATGTATCTTTTTTTCATACTGGATATCAATTCTTAGACTTGACTGGCCAATTTATGACTATTTGACTCCAGACGGGAAAAAAACAAAGTCTGTCTTTACTCGTTCAGGCACGATTACACCTGAACTACAGCCAATCTAGCCTGGATGTGCAGCAATCCTACCCTTTGCAACCCTCAGCTGCAGGCTTCCGTTATTAGGGCTAGCTGTGACACTCCTATAACCATTTGGTGAGATGTTTTGTTTAGCGGTTCTACTGAAAACTAACTACTTTATTTTATAGGACTGTTTTCAGGCAACTGAGCTATCTCTGCACTAACCTGCTACACATGTGCAGAAGTGCTGGCACAAGGGAGGCACAGAGTTATTCCTTGTGACTGGAACAAATATGAGTGTTGAAGCAGGGCCAAGGGAACTTTGATTAGGTTTGGTCAAAGATGCTGTGAAAGCACATCCTCATCGTGCATCTGTCAATGTGAAGCACCTCCTCTATTGAATCTTGCATTCTATAGCAGTTTGTACATTTGCAAACATATTTAATAAAAAAGCTGAGTAAAAAACATTTTGATCGCTAAGAAGTCTCAGTTGATTGAGATTTACACCACTTAAAGTTGACAATGTGTTTTCACACGCATTTCTTTTAACGGTACTTCATATGCCACAAAGCAGCTCATTTGCAAACAGGAATCAAAACAAGGCACTTGCCTTACAAAGATTTTATTAATTAGATTATAATCTTTCCTTAATGATAAAATGAATAAACAAACATATAATCTAAAATTTCTATCCAAGGACCTAGTCTAACATTTACTGCCAGTTTGATCCTCTACCAATTATCACTAGATTTAGATGAGTTAGAAATTTAGTCATCAGTCTTGTTGACTGGGTCATTCTGACAAGATAGACTCATCTCCTAAGGGTGTGAGGCCTGAACCGTTAGGGGTGTTGGGACTTTTTCTAAGGCTTTTATCTTGCTTGTTTTAACATATTTGTAAATCTAGTCTTAGCAACTGCAATAATTTTTGAGATATTTTGAAGAATAAAAAAAGATCTCAAGGACCTAAATACTTTCAAATGCACAGAAATGAATAGTAAAATGTCTGTGTGACAGGAAATTACTGATTGTCTCTTCAAAATTTTGCCAGGATAATGAAGGTGTATTCCCAAATAGTTTCAAATTCTATTTGCAAATGAGGACAGAAAATGAAGAACTTAAAATACATCAGATGTGGGAGTTTTTGTAAAGAAAAAATAGATAAGGAGAGGACAAGATCGTAAAGAGACTGAACAAGGCAGCAGATACAGTAGGACTGACACTAGAAAGAGATACCAGTAAAATAGCTGAAAAGAGAGCCAGCAGAGGTCAGGGACCCATGAGACAATTGAGGTTTCTCTTACTCAACTCTGGCCACCTTTCTCTCCCATCACACATTTGTTCCATGTCTAAGTCCTGGAAATAAAACTTAGAACATGGATGTACAATTTGTAAATTCCTGTCATTGCTACCAATTTCCTTTGGAATTCTGAGCAAGTCCATCATCTACAGGACTCAGTTCATATTCTGTAAAGGTTGACACTTTTACATAGCACTTCTCACCAGCAGTAGAATAACATAGGATATTCTGAGAGCGTATTAAGTAGTATTCCAGAAACTGTAACTAAATTCAGAAATACTATTAAAGACATCTGAAAGCATTCATGAGTTTATCAAATAACAAATTTGCATACTTATTTAGCCAGTATATCATAGTGTCTGCCCCACACATGAAATGGGACTGTTTACTTTTCTCTGCCATAGCTTTACAATCAATGATATGTATGTAAGGGGAAATCTCTCCTTTTTCAAGCCAGGACAAAGTTTAAATGATATACACTGAGATAATATGTTTTTGTGACATAGCGTAGTATTTTACCTAAGGGTTTCATGACCACTGAGGTAAAAGTAGTACAAAACAAGTTCTAAAATTCTACTCATTACATAAAAGACAGCCAGATCCCATCTGCAGACTGTGGCTGATTCCTTACTACAATCCTGTTGCAATATTTTAAATAAAATTTTATTTCCTTTATGCTTATTAAAATAAATATCTTTTTTTGAGTTTTGTTTTGTTTTGTTTTTCCATAATAGCACCCTACAGATAGCATTGCATGAGAGGTATGGCAACCGCTTACTGTTCAACAGTATCAATATCTGAATGCGGTAATCAACTATGTCTGAGAAATACATGTAAAGGACAAAAGAAGGTGAATTACTCAAAAAGGAAATTACTATAAACAGACACAGGAGCCATGCCAGAAAACGAAGCAAGGATTAGCCAGGAAAAAATTTGTACAGATCGGGGAATTGTAATAAATGAAGAAGCAGCTAGTGAGTACAGGCAGAGGTTAAACACTCGTAATGAAAGGGTTTTCGTGTGTACAGACCAAACATAGTCCCATGTTGTAAAACACTTGGTCCCAGACAGGAACCCAATGTATTCTGGCAATAATATTGCTGTGTCCATCATTCTGATATCTGAACAGCTAAAGAGAAAAGTCAGGTTCAAACCTTCCTGATTCAACAGAAAATTTGATCTGCTATGAGGGATCATCTAATATATCTGTCTTACATTAAAATATGATGTTGTTTTGCAGGTCTACTAGGAGCTGAGTGGAAAGCTAGAGATATAATTCAGTCAAGCACTGGTAGTTATGCTGATTGTTTAATCGGGTTTGAGCTTACCCCTAGTGGCCATCACACACCTTTACTTTGGTATAAGTTTACTCTTAAGTTCCTCTGATTCATATTAAGACCTTTTGTGATTCAGTCTATTAGCACCAAGTTCTTGTGTGCATTTTATATTTAGATTATGGTATTTATTGTTATTTGTAGGATACTGTATTTATCCAAAGTAATCAAAAGTACTTCCTCTACAAACCTTGAATTTTCCACGGCCTACATGTTTGATATTCACAAGTAGAGTAGTTGTCAAATGTAGAATATTACTTTTCTTAAGAACAAAGTAACGTTCTGTAAAATGCAGTATAATGTTCTCTCTTTCAATCAAACACATATTTACCAATGTAAAGTGAGTATTACAATGTCAAGAAAAAACATTTTGGGGCCAAACAGATGAAATAAACTATCGTTCACAATCACAGACTATAAATTATTACTTATATGCATATGAGTAGTAGAGTCTATTAATATTAATCTGAACTAGAGAGTGAGATCCTGAAGTAGCTCAGAAAATATCAATCAGTGCACTGCTTACTACCAGATAACTTTTTCCCCCTTATGCTGTCATTACCGACAAGTTGTATTTTTAATATATTTAAGAGATCTATCTCTGTTGAACATTTGTGTCTACATAAATGCCTGAGTATTCTGAATTTGGAAAGAATATGAAGTGTTGCAAACAGTCAATATGAATAAGGCCATGTCATATTTACTTCCTGGCGTGTGTACCTTCCATTTGTACTATTTGCATAGTTGGTTTATATACTTACTTGTTTCAATACCTTACTGAAACTGAGCTGAATCAGTAGGGGGAGCTTTAAGACCCATGAGCCAAAATTATTTTTAAAGGCTTAAAATGCCTGAGGGCCTCAGTGTTAAACATATTGCTCTGCTCAATGAATAGTGGCACAGAGATTTCTACAAATGTATGTTTGTTTCCAAAATACTTGTAGGGTGCCTATAATCACCTTGTCCTTTGTAACATTGATTTTTAATATATATGGTTAGCCCGGGATATTTTATAACCCAAATGAAAAGCTCCTGGAAGTAAATATCACAAAGGACTGGAAGTGTATAGTTTATGTATCCAGAAATAGAAAATCATTTGTTTAAATAAACTCAAGCTGAGCACAGTAATTGATGGCTTCTTTACCCCCTGAAGTTCCATAAAATGACTGTGCCTTTATATAGTAATTAACATGTGCCAACAACTATTTTATTGTCTCCAATGGAATTGACAAGCATTGTTCCAAAAACAAATCAGAGGCAAAGCTGCTAAACATGGTATTATCTGCTATTGTAGTTTATAGGCTTGTATTAAAAAAAGACCAACTGTCACATCATACATAATGTCTCTATTAACAGTTAAGATCCTGAGACCCTCTGTTCCTTTCTTACGTCTTAGATAAAAGGTAGTTCATTTCTTTCTCTTAAATAAAAAATCTGTACTATCTTGTTCCTCCTTAAACCTATGAGATGCACAAGAACCATTGTCTGTGTACTGTGAACAATGTTTTATTTATTAAAAAGAAAAAATATAAACTTAATTTAAAGAAGTGTTCTGATTCAATCTTATTTTGAAAAGATCTAGATACCAGAGTATATCATTAAAATGGTCTGAGGAAAAAATATTTTAGAGATTAAACTTAGGCATAAAGAATTCTGGAAATAAGCACCGTAAATATCCATGCCCCATACTGATTCAATTTTCATTTTCACTAAAACACAAAATTAGAAATGCACAGCATCTGTAAGTATCAGTTTTTTCTTTTTCCATGGAGCCTACAACCAACTAAACAACAAACCAGGAAATTCAGAATTGACTCATGGATTTTTATTTTTCAGGACATGTTATTGTACTAAGAAAAGTTTTACTTTATTTTGAAACATAAATGCATTTATAAGAATTAAATACTTAGGATTATTTTTATTGCTTATTTATTAAAAGCAAAACTTTTTTTCTGCCTGCCAATCATACTGTTCCAAACATAAATCATTTTACATCATCAGGAATGGAGAAATATGAAATATCTCTTCCGCAGAAAGCACACCGAGGTTGTTGATAAGCCTAAAAATTTCATATGTAAAATTCGCATACTGCCTTAAATCTTCAACTTTTTTTTTTAAAGCAATCTTAATTACACTGTGTGCCTTCTGCTACTTCTGCAGGACTTCTTTCTCACACAGTGAAATGTTGGAATGAAGAAGTTAATTCAAGAATATATCCGTATATTCTTAAATTGTTGAAGTAATATTGTATTGCTATACCATTCTTCTTATTTGCAATTTAGAAGATCACGTCCCAGTATACAGCTCAAAGGTTTCACACTGACATCCTCCAGTACTGTTTTCAGTTAAAATATTGTACGTCTTGAGTTACTTAACAGAGTCTCAAAATAGATCTTAGAATTTGGCTCCAAGTGATTTTTCATTATTTTATTCCAGAGATCCCAGAACTCTAAGGACATCTTAGATGGAAGTGCAATAACTTAAGGGCTTCAATATCCTTTTTTAGTACTTACTTGTGTTTATCTACAACTTTGACAGTAAGATCTTGCAGTTTTGGTTATTATGTTGGGGTTTTTATAACATCATCTGTATATTTATAAAATGTCATTGATTGTAATGAGGAAGAACTTCTTTACTGTAAGGGTAACAGAACACTGGAACAGGCTGCCCAGAGAGCTTGAGGAGTCTCCTTCTCTGGAGATACTCGAAACCTGCCTGGATGCATTCTTGTGCACCCTGCTCTAGGCACACCTGCTTTAGCAGGGTAGTTGGACTAGATGATCTCCGGAGGGCCTTTCCAACCCCTACCATCCTGTGATTATGTGATTCTGTAATAAGTCACTGACTGCACATGCAAGACAGAATGTTCTATTGGACTGCAGTAGGCTTAAAGTTAGCAAATGTGACAAAAATCCTAAGCAGGATATAACTGCAATTGGATTGTTGATGATGTGATACAAACTTCATAGAAGTAAAACAAGTCAGCATGTAAAAAACGCAGAGAAATAAAATCTCTCCTTAGACAATACAATAATTTTTCTATCTAGATATCTAATTAAAATATGAGTGATATTTCCTAGAAAGGTAAAGATTTTTATCATCAAAAGCTTATTGATTTGGACACAGCAGAAAGAAGGATGATCATATCTTAATGTAGTTTGATTAGACTGAAACGTCATTAACTTTTTATAATTATGCATTTCCAAGCATAATTGACCCAGTGTGAGCCAAACTTGTCTTAATAAACATTCTCTGAGGAAAGCTAATCTTTTAGTTCCTTTTTTTAGCCCACAAATAATTTGCCTTTATCACACCCTGCAGCAATCCTACCACCTGTACTCACTGAGGCTGAAGACAGAGAATGGGAGGCTACGCCGAACTTCTTGGCTTGTCTTATTCTGTGTTCTCATTCCATTTAACTTGGGATCTAAAATTCTTCTAAAGTATTCAGCAGTAGAGGTTCATAAAGTTGAAACAATGTGAAAGTGTAGTTATATCTAGTCTCTCCATCCCACTTTTGTCACTTGAGGGAAAAGGAACAAATTTCCCCCGTTGCCGTGCATAATTTTGTATCTAAACTAGCTTGTCCTAATCAAGAACGAGAAACTAAAAAGGAATAATTTTGAAAGCTAGCCTAATTCAGAAACAGAATAAAAGTATTTTTCACCCTTCAGAAGAAAAGAGCAAATACACAAAGCAGCAGCAGCAGCTCCGTTATCATACTACTTTCCCATCTCGGTCTAAACTGAGGTAGTAGAGCTTCCAGATAGTCTATTTAAGAAAACAATTCTAAAGAGCTAAAATAAACTGATTATTGTCATTTTGCTAAATGGCTTCTGAAGATCTGAGATTTTTCACTATCTGCAAGGCTGCTTGCCACAGAAGTAAGTCCCAGTTCTTGTAAGCAGCATTTATGTGGCCAGAGTCAGTGTGCCTAGCATGTATGGTAGTCTTAGCCCTAAGGTTGCATAAAAAAAACCCCTTTGTCTTTTCTTCTGCAATATATTTCAACACAACACGTTAATTTTCAATCAAATTTTTGTTTTCATTTCTAACTGCTACCTTTATCGGGTTTTGTGAAGTTTTCTGATGCAGTTGAAAAGTAAAGCTGTTTCCTAGTGTTTTCCTTTATTTTCCACGCTGTTTTTTCTCTTTCCTACGTTTCTGTCTCTTTATGCAATCTGTTTATTTAAAAAGTGTTAGCCTTAGTAATACAAAAGTCTTTTTCACCATATTGTAATGAGTTTAAGAGGCAAGATTGGTGGAGGGGGAGGCATGTGTGCTGCAGGACAACTTCTCTGAGGAGAGGCCAGGGAGTGCCCTGTGCTGGACACAGCCAGTTCCCGCCTGTTCCAGTCAGCTCCAACAAGCCCACCTCAGGGTACATGGCTCATCAGCCAAACTGGTGGCACGTCTATGAAAACATGTTTAAGAAAGGGCAAAAAATGCTGGACAGACAGAGGTAGACGGAACTGTCACCGTCTCCGACATCATCCTCGTAGGTAAGCTTAGAAAGTGTGGGTTAGATGGGTGGACAGTGAGGTGGATCGAGAAGTGGCTGAATGGTAGAGCTCAGCGGGTTGTGATCAGTGGCGCAGTTGGAGGCCTGTGAACAGTGGTGTCCCCCAGGGGTTGGTACCGGGTCCAGTCCTGTTCAACATACTAATCAGTGGCCTGGACGAAGGGACAGAGTGTACCCTCAGCAAGTTTGCTGACAATACAAAGCTGGGGGAAGCAGCTGACTCGCCAGAAGGCTGTGCTGCCATTCAGTGTGACCTGGACAGGCTGGAGAGTTGGGCGGAGAGGAACCAGATGAAGTTCAACAAGGGTAAGTGTAGTGTTCTGCACCTGGGGAGGAATAACCCCATGCAGTAGCCTGGGGTGCATTAAGAAGAGTGTGGCCAGCAGGTTGAGGGAGGTGATCCTCCCCCTGTACTCTGCCCTGGTGAGGCCACATCTGTAGTATTGTGTCCAGTTCTGGGCTCCCCCGTTCAAAAGAGACAGGTGACTACTTGAGAGAGTCCAGCGAAGGGCAACGAAGAAGATGATGGGACTGGAGCATCTGTCTTATGAGGAAAGGCTGAGAGACCTGGGTCTGTTTAGCCTGGAGAAGAGTAGACTGAGAAGGGATCTTATCGATGCTTATAAATATCTAAAGGGCAGGTGTCAAGAGGACGGGGTCAGACTCTTTTCAGTGGTGCCCAGTGACAGGAAAAGGGAAACAGGCACAAACTGAAACACAGGCAGTTCCATCTGAACGTGAGGAAGAACTTCTATACTGTGAGGGCGACAGCACTGGAACAGGCTGCCCAGCGAGGTTGTGGAGTATTCTTTCTGGATATATTCAAAGCCCGCCTGGACGTATTCCTGTGCAACCTCTTGTAGGCACACTTGCTTAGCAGGAATGTTGGACTAGATGATCTCCGGAGGGCCTTTCCAACCCCTACCAATCCGTGATTCTGAGATTCTGTGAACAGAAATAGTGAGAAACAACAAAGGGAACATCATGGTCACAGAAGCAGGAGAAGGAGGTGCTGCAGGTGTCCAAGCAGATATTCCCCCTGCAGCCCGTGAAGATCATGGTGAAGCAAGTTTTGCCCCTGCAGTCCATGGAGGACTATGCTGAAGTGGATATCCATGCTCTGGAGGACGCCGCACTGGAGCAGATGGGTGTGCCCTGAAGAAAGCAGTAGCCCATGGAGAGCCCACATGCTCCTTGCAGGAACCTGTGGAGGACCTGTGCTGAAGCAGCCTGTTTCTGATGGAAAGAACCTGTGCTGAAGTAGTTGAAGATCTGCAGCAAGTAGAAAGGACACATGTTAGAGCAGTTTGTGAAGGACTGTATGCCATGGGAGGAACCCCATGCTGCAGTNAACGAAGAAGATGATGGGACTGGAGCATCTGTCTTATGAGGAAAGGCTGAGAGACCTGGGTCTGTTTAGCCTGGAGAAGAGTAGACTGAGAAGGGATCTTATCGATGCTTATAAATATCTAAAGGGCAGGTGTCAAGAGGACGGGGTCAGACTCTTTTCAGTGGTGCCCAGTGACAGGAAAAGGGAAACAGGCACAAACTGAAACACAGGCAGTTCCATCTGAACGTGAGGAAGAACTTCTATACTGTGAGGGCGACAGCACTGGAACAGGCTGCCCAGCGAGGTTGTGGAGTATTCTTTCTGGATATATTCAAAGCCCGCCTGGACGTATTCCTGTGCAACCTCTTGTAGGCACACTTGCTTAGCAGGAATGTTGGACTAGATGATCTCCGGAGGGCCTTTCCAACCCCTACCAATCCGTGATTCTGAGATTCTGTGAACAGAAATAGTGAGAAACAACAAAGGGAACATCATGGTCACAGAAGCAGGAGAAGGAGGTGCTGCAGGTGTCCAAGCAGATATTCCCCCTGCAGCCCGTGAAGATCATGGTGAAGCAAGTTTTGCCCCTGCAGTCCATGGAGGACTATGCTGAAGTGGATATCCATGCTCTGGAGGACGCCGCACTGGAGCAGATGGGTGTGCCCTGAAGAAAGCAGTAGCCCATGGAGAGCCCACATGCTCCTTGCAGGAACCTGTGGAGGACCTGTGCTGAAGCAGCCTGTTTCTGATGGAAAGAACCTGTGCTGAAGTAGTTGAAGATCTGCAGCAAGTAGAAAGGACACATGTTAGAGCAGTTTGTGAAGGACTGTATGCCATGGGAGGAACCCCATGCTGCAGTAGAGGAAGAGCATGAGGAGGAAGGAGCAGCAGAGACAAATTTTTGCGAACTGGCTGTAACCCCAATTCCAGATCCCCCTGCAGCTCTTGGGAGGAAAGAGGTAGAAGAGCCAGGAGTGAAGCTGAGCATGGGAAGAAAGCAAGGAGGGAGAAGTATGTTTTAGTTTTTGTCTTTGTTTTTCACCAACCTATTTTAAATTGGCAGTAAATTAAATTAATATTCCCATAGTTGAGTCTGGTTTGCCCATAACAGTAATTGCTAGACAATATCCGTGTCTTTAGCTTGACCCACAAGATTTTCTATCTTATCTTCCCCTGCTGTCCTGTTAAGGAAAATGAGTGAGGGAGAATCTGAGTGCGCAACTGGCAGCCAGCCAAGGTCAGCCTACCACACATGCTATCATGATTCTATATCCAAAAATGCAGGAGGGGGAAAGTATTCAACAGCCTGACATTATTGCATGCATGTCGTGTCTTGGAGCGGCTGCTAAGACAATGTGTATTGCTCGTGTTTCCAGGAGCAAAGGTGTAAGTAAGAACTAGCACCACAGGCAGAAGGTTATTCATGCTATTGCTGTGCTTTTCTCATTTTGTGTAACTTTTTACAGTTTTCTTATGTGAGAAGAATCTGGTCAGACTTCAAAAAACAAAACAGAAAAATATCTGACTGGGATTACTCTTCATACAAGTATAAGAAGGAGTTATTTCTTTATTTGTTTTCAGTTCACCTTGCCTTGCCTCACTCCACTGTAGGTTTTGTACAGCCATAAGGAGAGGAAATTCTTATCAAAAGCTTGCCTTCTTTCCTTCCTCCTCTCTCTCTCTTTCCCTTCCTTTTTCTTTCTCTCCCTCCCCCCTACTTCTCTCTTTCTTTCTTCTAACCTTTCCTTTTTCTCCCTTCCTGTGTGTATCCTTTCTCTATATCTTTAATGAAATATTTTAAAAAGCTTTAATGGTGGCTGTTGCTACAGTACTAAATGGACATGCTGTCTGTTCTCAAAGGATTAAACTGGTTTGTAACATTTCTAGTTGTTTAGTATTTGATAACATTAGGATCAAGTTAGAAAGGTCTAAAATTAAGCAAAAATTGCATGGCTTAAAATCTCTTATTGCAACAAAAGATACTTTTTCCAAAATCAGCAAATATTGTATCTGAAACATTTAGAACACTGGAGAATGTGAAGTTTCTGATACTTACATAGTTACTAAATAGCTTTTCCCTGTCCTCTTTTCTTAAAGGAAACAGTTTCCTGAACACCTGATTGAATTTATTTGAAATAACTAAACATAAAGAGAGGAAATTGAAAAGATACTTTAAAACTTTTTATTATTGTACTGAGTGTAAAATACAGTCACTAGAAATAATAAATTCTAAAATATATGCTGGAAACTGGAGTGAAACCCAGAACAGAGTAGGGAAAGTAACAGTCCTTGATTATCTGCATTATAAATAAACTAACTAAAGCTACAGATAAAGAGATCTAGAAGATGGGTGCTCCACTATGTTAGTAAAATTCAGTTTCTCTAAGCTACATCACAGAGAAGCATGGAAACCCTTATGCAGCCGTAAAATGGAAATAGCATGTTCATGTGCTGAAATATAGCACTTTGCACATGTTTGTTCCTGAAAGCAATATAGTTAATGCAGTGCCATGCCAACGCTGATAAACTGTGCTGCACCTGGTGCTGGTGTTAGCACAGTCTGTGCTGGCTTAAATATCATTATATTTCTCTATGTTGCACATATTATTTTGTTTTACAAAGCAAGCTAACCTGGTTCAAGAACAAAGACGGCAGAAAATAAAGTTGTATGGCATAAAAATGTGCAGGTCAGCTATCTGATTGTGAAGCTAACAGCAAAGTCATGCAAATTTATCTGCTTGGAGATGGGAAGTGTAAGGATATACACAAACTATCCATCTTTTGAGCCAGTTCATCTTCCTTGAATTGTGCTGTAGAGTTCAGGAATGCCTATAGGTCAATTTACACTCTACCTGAAGCCTGACTCAGAAAATCACTTTGCTGAACTCCTCAACCAAAGTAAGGAGTCCTATATAATCCCATGTCCTGAAATTCTCCAGAGCCCTTAGAGTCGGTAGGCTGCCGACTACTTTATTTTGGATCAGCACGAATGAGTTAGCCTACAGGGATCATTAACTACATAGAATAGACTAGCAGGTTGACAGAGGTGATTCTCCCTCTCTACTCTGCTCCNTGCCATGCCAACGCTGATAAACTGTGCTGCACCTGGTGCTGGTGTTAGCACAGTCTGTGCTGGCTTAAATATCATTATATTTCTCTATGTTGCACATATTATTTTGTTTTACAAAGCAAGCTAACCTGGTTCAAGAACAAAGACGGCAGAAAATAAAGTTGTATGGCATAAAAATGTGCAGGTCAGCTATCTGATTGTGAAGCTAACAGCAAAGTCATGCAAATTTATCTGCTTGGAGATGGGAAGTGTAAGGATATACACAAACTATCCATCTTTTGAGCCAGTTCATCTTCCTTGAATTGTGCTGTAGAGTTCAGGAATGCCTATAGGTCAATTTACACTCTACCTGAAGCCTGACTCAGAAAATCACTTTGCTGAACTCCTCAACCAAAGTAAGGAGTCCTATATAATCCCATGTCCTGAAATTCTCCAGAGCCCTTAGAGTCGGTAGGCTGCCGACTACTTTATTTTGGATCAGCACGAATGAGTTAGCCTACAGGGATCATTAACTACATAGAATAGACTAGCAGGTTGACAGAGGTGATTCTCCCTCTCTACTCTGCTCCTGTGAGACCCCACCTGGAGTACTATGTTCAGCTCTGGGGCCCCCAACACAAGAAGGATATGAACCTGTCGGAGCAAGTCCAGAGGAGGGCTACAAAGATGATCAGGGGCTGGAGTACCTTCATGTATAAGGATAGGCTGAGAGAGTTGGGGTTGTTCAGCCTGGAGAAGAAAAGGCTCTGGGGAGACGTTATTCCAACCTTTCGGTACCCGAAGGGGGCCTACAAGAGAGCTGGAGAGGGACTTTTTACAAGAGCATGTAGTGATAGGGCAAGGTATAACAGTTTTAAACTGAAAGAGAGTAGATTTAGACTAGATATTGAAATTCTTCACGATGAGGGTGGTGAGACACTGGCACAGGTTGCCCAGGAAGTTGTGGATCCTCCACCCATGGAAGTATTCAAGGCCAGACTGGATGGGGCTTTGAGTAACTGGGTCTAGTGAAAGGTGTCCCTTCCCATGGCAGGGGGGTTGGAACTAGATGGTCTTTAAGGTCCCTTCCAACCCAAACCATTCTATGATTCTATGAATTCTCATTTTTGGGTTGTTACAGGTGTTTCCGCAATTTTGTCTCTGTTACTCAACAGTTGCTGCCATCCTTTAGCTTTGGAAAAAAAAATTGTCTCTCTTTTTGTCATTTCCAAATTGTGGATTGTAAGATGGTGATGATAGAAGCAGGAAAAAAAATACACAATGGCCCCACTGTATTTAAAAGATCCTACTAAGCACTTTTCTATTATTAGTGATGGGTTGACCTTGTCCAGCTGCTCGATGCCCGTCCAGCTGCTCGATGCCCGTCCAGCTGCTCGATGCCCGTCCAGCTGCTCGATGCCCAGCCAGCTGCTCTCTCACTCCCTCTCCTTAGCTCACTGCAGAAGAAAACAAGATGAAAAAGCTTGTGGGTCGGGAGAAAGACAGGGAGATCACTTACCAGTCACCATCATGGTCAAAACAAACTTGATTTGGGGAAAAGTAATTTGATTTATTACAATTCAAATAGATTTGGATACTGAGAAACTAAGATAAACATTAAATCAACACCTTTCCTCTACACCCCTCCCTTCTTCCCAAATCCAACTTCACTTTTTCATTCCCAACACCTCTACATTTCCCCTTCGAATGGTGCAGGGGGATGGGGAATGGGAGGTTGTAATCAGTACATAATGGTTCCTCTCTGGCGCTTCTTCATCCTCACTCTTTCCCCTGCTCCAGTGTGGGTCCTTTCCATGGGTACAGTCCTTCAGGAAAAATCTGTTCCAGCACAGGCTCTCCACAGGCCACAGTTCCTTCAGTAAATATGCATCTGCTTCAGCACAGTCCTCCCCATGAGCTGCAGGAAAATACCTACTCCACCATGGCTGCTTCCATGGGCTGCAGGGGAATCTCTGCTCTGGTGCCTGAAGCACCTCCTTCCCTTCCTGTTTCTCACTATTTCCCCCTCTCCACCCCCAATTCAAGAAAGACGTAGACAGACTGGAGATGTTCCAAAGGAGGGCTACAGAGATGATCAAAGGGTTGGAGAACTTGCCCTGTGAGGAAGGACTGAAGGAGTTATGCCTTTTATCCCTGGAGAAAAGAAGGCTCAGGGGGACCCTCATCACAGTATTTCAGTACTTAAAGAGTGGCTACAAAGGTGACAGAGGCTCTCTCTTCACCAGGAGCCACATGGAGAATACAGGGAACAATGGGTACAAGTTTCACTGGGAGAGATTCCATCTTGATGTAAGAAAAATTTTTTACAGTGAGAAGAATAATTCATTGGAACAGCTTCCCCAGGGATGTGGTAGAGTTCCCACTGCTGGAGGTTTTAGAGAGGCAATTGGACAGGGTACTAGATAATCTCAGCTAGGCTCTCTTTCCCACAAAAGATTGGACCAGGTGATCTTTCAAGGTCCCTTCCAACACCAGCTATTCTATGATTCTATTATGATTGATTTCTAAAACCCAGCTGATCATCAGCTGATAGACAATGTATTTCAAAATTTTTCCCTATACTCCTTTAATAATTACATATTTGGATAGTTGCAGTTCTTCTGCCACTCTCTGGAAAACAACAGATGATTTCAACTCTGTCAGCAGTTTATTAAAACAGCAAACAGGTGAAACATTAGGAACAGTGCATGACAAACCCTTTACTCTTGTGAAAGCCGTTGCTTTGTATCAATATCACCAGCAATATTCAGGGCCATCCTGTTGCACCTGAATGCATTCACAGTTTTAATGTAGATGTTTGAGTCATAAAGTGCTTTTTCAAGGGGTTCAGCAATAAAGAGCCTCAAATTCTCATGGGAATGTCATAAAAAAGGAGCTAAGGCATCTGCTCTGAAATGTTCCCCATGAGCAACCTGCCCTTCTCCATCAGCTCTGCAGAGATGGGGAGTGGGGGTCATTTAACTATCTCCACCAGAATCAACTGATACTGGTCCATTACCATTACAGAATCACAGATTGGGGTTGGAAGGGACCTCTGGAGATGCCAGTCCAACACCCCTGCTAAAGCAGGTTCTCCTACAAGAGGTTGCAGAGGAACTTATCCAGGCAGGTTTTGAATATCTCCAGAGGAGACTCCACAACCTCTCTGGGCAGCCTATGCCAGTGCTCTGTCACTCTCACAGTAAAGAAGTCTTTCCTCACATTCGGATGGAATTTCCTGTGTTGCAGTTTTTGTCTGTTGCCCCTTGTTCTGTCACTCAGCACCACTGAAAAGAGTCTGGCCCCATAATTTACAGTTTCTTAAGTCACAAAACTATAAACCAGGTGTTGATTAGCTATCTTTTTATATTATTTTATTATATTTTATATTTGGGACAACTATACTTGGTAACTTTTAACAAATTTATGTTTAGGTGCTGTTTCTGTAATTTAACTGTAGTATTTGTAGCAAATATTTGAATAAGTAAGATTACATTTATCCTGAAATACGATACTGCAAGTATATTTATAAGACACCCATTTGGGGGATATTATTACAGAGAAACTAAAATATAAGTGAATCAGAATTTCAGAGAATTATATGTAGTAAGGCTGGGTGAGGGGGAGGAATTTATTTATTTCAAAAAGTTTTGAGGGCAAGTGAACTGGACAAGCAAAGTGTAAAATACCTAAAAAATATTTTAAAGAAAACAATAAAATTTGAACCCAAAACTGAAGTTCAGACTGAAAAAGCAGAAAAAAACCTCATGTCATATGTTTTTAAGGATAGTGCTTGAGACTTATGTTTTAAGAAAGCAAATATTGTACTTGGAGGCGAAAACACTGAATTCTTCCTAATCAGTGCCAAAGTTAATATAATTCTTTTTACTTAGAATAGAGTTAAAATTTCACCCTTTCCTTGACTGGAATTTTTTCCAACATTAGCTTCATCTAACAGAGTGCCACTGCATCTCCAATAATAAAAGAAATTGAAGATAGAAACTATGTGGACCCATTTATCTTACAGAAACCTTTAAAGGTTCCTATCAGTCCATAGCCCATATTCACTAGAAACTGTCTTTGCATATGAAATCAGTCAATATTTCTTCATAAAGAACAGAGTAACTTCATTTCCAGATGGAACTCACATTGAAAGACAGTGGTTTTACTTTTTGACCTCCCTCTCTTAGTACAAGGCGAGACATCTCTGGATTTAGTCTGGAGACTACAAAACACCTTTATTGGAAGAAAGGAAAATTCTAGCACTCATGGTTGAAATACTGATCTAAAATCCTGTGCATGAATGTGAATTGTTTTTTGTGATGCTACGGATTTTGTTAACTAAGGATAACAATGAAGAACCAAGAGACAAGCATTGCATTCTGTTGGGACAAATGACACTGCATAATATGGAAAATGACTAGTGTTGCTAGTGTCTGACATCATGAACAGCCATGTATGAAAATATATTTTTATTTTCTTGCTAGTAAAGTGGATTAAAGCAGATGTTCAGATTACTCATTTTGTGGACCACAGTTACTATTCTAATGAACCTTTAATGCTAACTACACCAAGAAAAAACATGGATATTAAAAAAATGAAGATTCGCTTACCATCACAAATTGATCCCCTAAATTATAAATGGTCAAACAACTTCCAGACTGACAGCAGAAGTAAAGATCTTAATGTTTATAAAGTTTAGTATCAGGTTAGTTTCTGAGTTGTTTTGCTTTCATGGTACAAGGAAAGTTTGTTCTATTGTCTCCAGGAAATTGTCGGTGGAAATAAACGATAGGAATACAAAAAAGTTAAAGAACATCCATATTATGGTAAAAAATGCAAAGACCTCTTTCAAAGGCCTTTTATGGATAGAAATAAAGAAACACTAGGCAGTGATGGCAGAATCCCTTTCTTAATGCAAATGGAAGAGGCTGCAGAAACCTGGTACAAATCTGAGTGACTGTAAAGAAAGTTACTGCTATTTATGTGATATGGGAGATTACATATATTTCCTGCCATGTAGAAGTGTCTCCAACAGCATTCAACAGTCACTCAAACAGATGTCCTGCTCTGACTGAAATGTAACTCCTTTAGTAGCCACAAATATCTTGAGGATATGAGCAAAAAGAAGAAGAGCTATGTATAACCCTGGGAAGATCTATATGGGATATCTTTCTCACCAAATGAAAATGTGGATACATGAGTGAGTGGCTGTGTGGTGCTTAGCTGCTGACCAGGGTTAAACCACGACAACAAACAAATTATTCCATATTACTTTAGAAACAGTAAGGAAGTGTTGCACTGGCAAAGCAGAAAAGAGCATACATGGAAAATGAAACAAATGTTTAGAAAAAAATGGGACTGTAAATAAATCATTCTTTGGCTATGGCTAAGAAATAATTAAGTTGATACATCACTGAAAAAGAGGCAAACCAAAAAATACTTTTTGTGGCTGCTAATACATTTCATAATTCTGCATATTGGAAAGTTAAAATAGTGTGATATACCTTATGCTCTATTGATCTAAAATGTGTTAAAAATTATTGCTAAAGCACAAGCATAATACGGTAGCTGTGTAGAGCTTTCTTACACAGCTTCATTGATTCTTTTGTCAGTTGAATAGCTTATTCAAAGATAAGCTTGCCTATAGCCTCACATTTGTATTCTTTATTATTCAACAATTTTATCTCTTTCATTGTTTTATTATTATTAAACATGAATTTATATTTCTGTATGTATTGTCCCATTCAAAATACCAAGAATAACAACAAAGTGATTGATTTCAAAGACTTGAATCAAGTTCTTCCTTTGTACTTTTTTTTTTTTTACAGTAGTTCAGAAAGAAATTGTGCCTTGTTGCATTAATCTCCTTCCATTTCCTGGAGACAATAAAAGAAACTTTCCTTACACAATTAAATGGAAACAAAGAGATTGAAGTGAAGCATCTGATCCTCACCTTCATGAATAATGAGTTCCCAAAAGCTCAATAAGTTCTTCTGTTATTCAGAGTTTGCAGTTTAACTGTTTACCAGCCTAATTATGAAAAGGTAAGGACCGTTGATTAAGAAAGATTGGTCATGCTAATTCAAGTGTGCCAAAATGCTGTTCTTACAAACAAAGAAATAGTCTAGATCAAATAAAGGCTATTCCTTTAATTGTTGAATTTTTATTTCATACATTTGTACACTTCTTAAGTATGATAATAAGATCCTTAATAAGATCTGATATATTGTAGCAAGATAAAATGTTTGCTGGTATGAGATAGAATTAACTCTGATTTTACTGTAGGAGGAACATAAAATCATATTCGATTTCTATTTCTCTTCCTTCGTTCAGTGGTTATGTACTCTGCTTCACTGATGATCAGATTAGTGCGAAAAGAACTATTTCTTTATTACAAAGGTTGATTTTCCACAAACTTGTCATGATGCAAGATACTCCAGTTTGTTATAAAATTCTGAAAAGACAAGCAGCTGCATGGAACAGTTCATATTTTCTAAAAGAGTAAGCAAGGCACTTATACAAAAAATGAATAAGCCATATGTTTTAATCTAAGGAAGAAAAAGGAGTTTTGGACAAAACATATTTCATCTTTTTACCTCATATGATTTCTTTGTTTCTCTGAACCTGTGAATAAATACCAATTTACAACAGATCCAAATTCATTAAAATAGAAGCATAATTTCTATATGACGTGGACAAACTTCAGGAAAGTCCGGAATACACTTTCAGATAAAGATATTTGCACACATATATAATGCATACAGTTAGGTGAAACACTAGACATTTTTATTAATGCAAGTAATTTTTCTCATATATTCAGAAAAGTAGAAAATACATGGATTTTACAAAAAAACAATTCTGCAATGGTCTCAAATGTAGAAAAATCACATGATTGATATGGGTTAGAGGGAATAGTTTGAAATAAGGATTGTGCTATGGTTGCGCAGATACATACATAGTGCAATGAAGGTTCAGATGCTAACTAGATCCTCCTTGCAATGCAAATATTGCAATGCAAATTCTCATAGAAGTGATAGTTACAGCAGCAGTAATACATTGGAGCAGAAGCTGTATGAGGGTGATACTGTAAATGTTCTTTTATATAGTTATTTTTAATTATAGAATTGAAAATAAAAATTAAACTTGTACAGCTGTAATACAAACCAGTACGACTGCTACATAAATGAGAAGAATAATCTAAAACCCCAACTACCTACTGTGCTCCTGTGAAAGGTATTACAAATAGAAAAAACAAGGCAGGGTGATATACTTTATGCTCTCTAATACTGTCTATACATTCTTAAAAATACAAACTAATGTTTAAAATGTTTGTTATGCAGACGCTAGCATTAACCTTCATGCAAAAATCAATAATGTGTAAATGAAGTCCGATATGCACCCAATTCCACCTTATTTTCTCCAGCAGTTTTTCTATAATAGCAACAAAAGATTATAGCATCTGTACTGTTAGAAAGCCTTTTTTGAAACCTTTTCCACAGAAGAGAGATTCTACAGGCACAATTAGTTTATTAAAAGTTAATTTATGCTAGCAAAGTTATCTGAATTTTCCTGAGCACTAGGGACTATTACTTCAAAATTTGCACTTAGACATACTCAGTTCTTGTTGTACCTAAAAGGTCAAAAGCTCACTAGAGGAAGGAAAGTTGCTTGTTTGCTTGCTTTTTAAAGCCAGGAGAGTTAAGTATGAAAGAGCAAAGTCACAGAATGGAAAAGCAGAAACCAGGAACTGCAACAGAGACAGGAGTGACTGCGAGGAAACTTTCAGAATAGGATTCCTTGATACCAAAAAGGGTAATACTGACCTTCTGTTCCCTTCTGACCCAGGAAATTATTTGTGTCTCCTTTATATTAACATTAGTGATCATGAGGATGTGCAGGGGATAAGTTCAGTCTAATAATCTTATTGAAAGCTTTTCCTTTTCCCCAAATTAATTTTTAGCAGAATCATCAACCTCCATGATTACCACACGACTCAATAATTATTAGTTTATACAAAGAACAGGATATGCCAAAAGCTAGGCCATCTCTCATCTTGATTCAAAATTAATCGTGAAACTGCACCTACAGGAAAGACAGATTATTTTTCTTCATCTGAAAGGAAGTTATTAGGTGAAAGCAAGTTAGTTGAGGAGTCAATCCAGCTGCGGAACCCATTTTAAGTATCATCTTTTCTGAAGGTTTAAATTACATGTTCAGCTCAAAACAAATAACGTCGAGACACTATTAAAAAGAGCTGACAAACTCCTAAGCTTTTCTTGGTAGATAAAACTTTTGATAATGACAGAAATGGATCTTCTGCATATACGAAAGTAATGCAATAGAAATTAATAAGTGTGTGGGAAGACTGAGTGAAAGAATGAAAGCTGTAGTCAAAAATATCAGAAACTAATAACACTTTGGATTTCAGCAAATATGACCTGAAAAATGCATATGTAATAAAACCCCCAAAATCCTATCATCCTCAAGGAGTATCATTCAGAAAGACGAGAAATCGTAAGTTCTAAAGGATCTGCTAGAACTGGTATACTTTTGTTGCTGCAATGGTATAAATAGAATTAGCTATATTCTCTGGTTAAACTGGATCCTAATTGATTCAGCCATAAGATATTTTAACCAAACATTTCACACTTGTTCCAGTAGTTTAGATAAAAGGTCAATGCCCAAAGACAGCTGAACATATTTTAGCAACATTTTCCCTCTGTAGTCTCATCTGTTGTGTATCCATTAAGCCAACTCTTTCCTGAAAGAAGTGTTCTTCAGATAACTGAGCTCAGTATTTTGCTAAAATGTGGTGTTTCCATTGTTCAAAAGTTCTCATCATGTCTGTCAAACATTTTGTAGTAATATGCCTCAGGCTACAGAGGGCCTATTGAATGAATTGAATGAAATTATTTTGGTAAGTGGTATTTGATCTTCCCATTGTTTAGAAGCCCAGCATCGACTGAACCGTACAGAGATTTTAAAAGCTTGTGTTTATTCACCTCTCGTTAACAAAGTAGTTAACATAAAATCACAGGAATATTGATCTTCTTATCTTAGGTAGATATAGCTTTACCTAAGCATTCTTGTACTCACTGTAGGAAATGTAAATATTACAAAACTTTTTTTTGTTTGTTTTGTTTTCTATACTAGCTTTTAAGAGCATTAAAAGTATTTGGAGACTGATTGCTATCTTCCTTCATTTGGGGCACATGGTAGAGTTTGCTCATAACTTTAAGTAAGAGGTGATACAGATTCATATCTCTGCACCGGAGAGGCATTAAGTTAAAGTGTGCAAGGTAACATGAAAATGATTTCTTCTCTATATTAGGCAACATAATTCTCCATGAGATTGGGGGTAGGGAAACCATTGCATAATTGACCCAGGTCTGAATTTACTGGCTTTGTGAGTAAGATCTTTTCTGCCTTCACCTAAAGGTAATTTAAAGGAAGCTGTTTCACTATCAACACCACATTTGAGAGAGAGTTGTTGCTAACAACCCCATTCTAGTGCCAGTGGACGCTGATGTAAGCACCAGTCACATATGGGAGGCAAAGTTTAGCAGTGCCAGAAACTCTTAAATAAGACCGAAGCTTTTCTGTGTGAACCCACCCTTCACTCGTTCGTTAAGCTATAGTGCTTCTGGTACATGTCAGAATAACAGAGAAGCAATCATAGAGCTGGTTTGATAAAGGAGCAAGCAAAGCAGCCACAAGAACCACTTCCAATGTTAGAGGAGAGCCTGACTGCTAGAATGATCTTCCTTGCTCGGTCTGTGAGAGTGCAGTTGCTAGATACAGGTTGCATATACGACTGTTGGTGAATTCGTACCCAAAGTGGTAAGGAAGAGAATCTTGGCCAGGGTCTAGTTTCAGCTGACATTGCTAAGGCTCTCAACCATCCACACTGGATATTTAAGCTCTGTGGGGTTGTTTCTGATCCTATGGATATCTAAGGAGTCTAGGTTATGAATTAAAACTTTGTGCACTATAGTGTCATGATTTGAGCCCAGCTGGCAAAACCACACGGCCCCTTGCTCGCTCCTCCCCCCCACACTGGGATGAAGAGAAAATGTAATGAAACCTGATGGGTCAAGACAAGGACAGGGAGGGTTCACTCACCGGTTATGGTTACGGGCAAAACCAGGCGGAAATTGGGGAAAAAAAAATTCAATTTAAGAAGTTATCAATCAAAGCAGAATAGGATAAGGAGACACGAAAAGCTAGATCTTAAACCACAAATAAATGCCCTTCCCCGCACCCCTCCGTCCTTCCGAGGCTCGAGTCTCCTCGCTCCCCACGTCTCTCCCTCCTCCCCGCTCAGCGGCGCAGGGGGACAGGGAATGGGGGGTGCAGTCAGTTCACCAAAGATTGTCCCTGCCGCTCCTTCCTCCTCAAGCGGGGAGGGCTCCTCACACGCTTCCCCTGCTCCAGCTCGGGGTCCCTCCCACGGCACACAGTCCCTCTCGAACCCCTCTGACGTGGGTCCTTCCCACGCGGTGCAGCCCCTCAGGAATGCAACAACCCAGCACGGGCTGCCCGCGGAGTCATGGACTGCTTCAGTAGCAGGCACCTGCCCTGGCGTGGGGTCTTCCACGGGCTGCAGGTGCCTCTCTGTTCCGCCCGCAGGCCCCTCTCTGCTCCACCGTGGTCCTTCACGGGCTGCTCCACCGCGATCCTCCCTGGGCTGCAGGGGCACAGCCTGCCCTCTCCCCATGGGCTGCAGGGGAATCTCCACTCCAGCTGCCTCCTCCTGCTCCTTCCTCACTGACTCCAAGTATCTGCATAGGTGTTTCTCTCACCTCCCCCTCCTTCCTCTGCTGCAGGTCTCAAGGACCGCTCCTTTGTACCCTCCTTAAATCCGTTATCACAAAGGCCCATCCGTTGTCTCTAAATGGCCCGGCCTCAGCCCGAGGCAGGGCCGCGTTGGAGCTGGGGGAGCTTCAAGCAGCTTCTGACAGGGGCCACCCGCCTGTGTAGCCCCTGCCACTGCTACCAAAGCCCTGCTACATAGACCCAACACAGATAGGTTTCAGATTAGATATGATATGTTATGAGCAAACAGTGTTTTTTGCAAATGCCTCCCAAACTGTACTAGCTAGTTATATTATTGCTAGAATAACATTATGGCAATATTTGCTGCTGGCTATGTTTCTGTACATGATAAAACATCCCATACGTATTTCTTATAGATATTTCTTCATGCTATTTTGCAGTTATGACTGTGAGAGCAGCAAATACAAAAGTTATTTATACACATAGCTGTTGGTGTTAAATAAACATGAATAACATTTTAAATCAAATCAATCAGTGTTGATATTGTATGGATAGATTAGCAGTCCATAGGGAAAAGGATTTCTCTACACACCACAGACCAAGTTTGAACATCAAAAAACGGGTAGAAATAGAACGGATTTTGGAGCAAACTGCAGGAATTTGCTCAGATTTATAGTCTACATTTTGAAGAAAAGTAACTAAAACAATAATCATAAAATGGACATAGTGAGCCAGAACAAAGTTCCACTTAGCTAAGTACTCCCAACAGTGAGTGTGTTAGGTGCTTGCAAAAAGGGTGTGAAAGAGAGAAAGCATAAAATGTGCCTTCTATAGTACAGCTTCTCTACTTAAGGCAATCAAGAGTTTAGAACTATATGGTCCAGTATTAGCCCTGTATATATATTTTAATCTTTATATGTGTACTTTTGGACAAATCATTGCACTTTTTTTTATTTTTCATCACACTTGTCATTCAGCACTAGCTTGTTCTTTTAAAAATGCATTTGTACAGGAAGTAACACAAAGCAGTCCTGATCTTAGTGGGTATCTGTTATATTAGTGTAATGTAATAAATTCTCTTCAGTACTAGTTCAAGATATAGTTTCATTCCTTTTGTACAAAGCATACCAGAAATGTACATTCAAAACTGCTAGCAAAGCAGATTGAACTTATCAGTGGCTGCTTTAGGACTAATTCTTTCCTAGAAAATAAATACATGTAATTCTGCATAACTTGTCAAGCTTTCTTTCAGTTTGGATTTGTTTAAGTCGTCCTTAGACATGCTGTTAAATCACATACCTAACAAACACTACAAGAAGTACTTTTTTAACACCCTTGGGTTTTATTTGAATGGCTGCCACTCTATATTCTTTTCTAATTAAGTAAGTTCTAAGGTAAGAGCAAGCAGAATATATTGCAAGTGAAGTCAGAAAAGAAATGACCTGTTGCGGTGTCAAGATGAAATTCAAACATTTCATTGCAAGATATGATTGAGAATTGTAGTACCTAGAGTCAGCCGTGATAACAAATTTTGATTACCCAAGATGCTAATGAGCTCAGTAACACATCTTACTGAAGCTGACTTGGATGCTGCAGTGTAACCGATGCTAAAGGAATTGTGTATCCCTTAGACATTTAAAGCCTTCATATGAATGATGCATTAAGAATGCTATGGGCTGAAACATCGTTTGATGGCACAGCTTATATGAAACATTTACAGGTAATATAAAGAATATTTGTGTCCTGGAGAATAGCAGTAATACCATTTTCTTCTTTCTACTTTGATGGAAATAAAGACTCTGAGATGGAAAGAAATATTTGATTATTTTCCTGGGATTATTTGCCAATTTGATCATTAGTTCTGCATGATTAGAATAGGTCCCTGCTCCTTAAAATTTTCAGAGTAGCATATTTTAGCACTAGTTTCAGTTTATTCTAAAGGAAGGAGTACTGTTCAGAAATAGGCACAATCACTCATTTTGTCCTAATAATACTCACAGATGTTACACTGTGGAATGAAATGAAAGTCAAGCTCTAAGATGCTTAGGCCTAACCAATTAATCCTTAAAAATGTTAGTAAGTTTGAAACTGATCAAGAAGAAAGAGCAGGTTTTGTGTGATATGATATTCCAGCCATTTTTTGTTACCTATGTCTTCACCATTTGTGTCTAGTGCTGCCATGAAGCGGTGAGGCATGAAATGGCCTATCTGCTAGTGATTAAGGAAGATAAGACATTAGTGTGGTTTGCATCTGAGAGATATTGATATACATTTATAAGCATTAGATTTTCTAAATAAAGAAAAAATCAGAACAATATAAGGAATAATTATATTAATATCTTTGTTGAATTTGTTGTGCAGATTCTCTCCTCCTCAAGAATATCTAAAATTCTAACTCATTTATATTAAACATCTTCATTTAATAAATGTACAGAACCCGATATAACAGATTCTTTCTAAAAGGAAAATGATCTGGCAAAAAGAAAGTTTTGTTTTTTCCTCTTGAAATCTGTATCATTGTCCTAGTTCTTCAACATACCATGTATTTTGATATACTAATATAGTTATGCAGATCTCTCCATCCTACTATTTGAACACCTCCCACATGAATGAAGCAAATTAAAATTACAATGTTCATTTCACATCAACCCTCTTTCATTATTAGACTTTCCGTTTTTGGCATCAATAATAAAATATTTTTATCAGGGAATGCAATAACAAATTCTCTATAGAGCATGCATGTCCAGAATTATAGAACTATAAAACTTTATTACATAATTTGACTTCTAAATTTATAATCCTTATGGGAGGAAAACTTCTTTTAAACTAAGGAAACTATATCTTTTTACATATAATTAATGTTCTTGCAACTGTTTTGAGAGATACACTTAATACTGAAAAATACTTACTATAAACTTCTTAAACTTTCTCATAACTACCCCAAATACTCATCTCTGGGGCTGACATAGTCTTTACTTGATTTCTGCTAGAAGGTAAATTGCTTTTAGATAAGTTTTTTAAGAAAATCTCTTCAATTTTGAGGGGTTTTAAAAATTATGTTATTTATGTATTCAGTTATTTATTCGTTTCAGGAATATTAGACAAAACCCCCTTTTTTAAAAAAAAACCTGACTGCAGTTAACCACTGAAAGCAGAAAATTGATAGGATTATATTCTGGTTTGGAATGTAATTACATGGAGTATGAAGCACAGTTTTTCATTAAATCATATAGTGGTCAACAAATGAGTACAAACTCAAAACATGATTGCTTTTAAAAGTTAAACCTGTTGGTTAGCCACTCTTCACTGAAAATGCTTTTTGGCATGAAGTTTTTTAATTTAAAATTTTCAAAGAAGTATTGTCTCACAGCATTTAGAAATATCATCAAGATGCTGCATGTCAGCTTAGAGGCAGTAACTGCCTCTGTCAGCATTCTTAGTCCATCATATGTCTGCAAGTCTGTTTAGCAGAATGCTATTGCAAGTCTGTTTCTGAAGACTATTCCCAGTCTGGTTTGACTTCTGATGTTCTTATTTGACCTTAAATATCATACCTCGTATTATTCTTTAAAAATTGAATTTAATAGCTATTGTGTCTGACCTTTGACTCAGTTCCTTTCGGATGATTCCACATATGAGACAGCAAGATTTTATATCACATTGTTTCACAGTTTTGCCTAACCAGTCTGTTAAGGGGAGAACTGAGAAACAGAGGCAAACCTGAGTTCTACTATCCCTGACTTCTATCAGCTTGAAAGCTGATACTCACTCATTCTGGACTTAAAATATGTTTGACATTTCCAGGTAATTCCCAGTCTCTACTGGTTAAAATATAGCAAGATAGTTTGAAAAGTGTTCTTGGAAACAGCATATGCAAAAATTCTTAGTCATAAGTATATGCAACAGGATGCTGTAGGGAAACCAAACTCATTTCCTCAAAGGATCATTTTTCAAAATACATGGTTCATAAAGAAAGACTGGACACAGACTGTGATCTATCAGTATTCTCCCTTTCATTCAAATTGCTTTCTGATTAAGGACAATTTATTCCTGCACAGAAGCATTTTTGAATTACATTTGGACCGATTTTGCTGGGTCAAACCATGCTATTTAGTTAAACAACACTTAACGGTGTTTCTTATCAGAAATAGTGTTAAAAACTATCCATTTTATTTATCCAGACTCAGTTACATGAGGAGATGGAAAGATAACACAATAATTTGAAAGAGATACAGAGAAAAAAAATCAAAGTATGCTAATATACTGAATTTTACATTAAAGAATCAGATTACATTTAATTATCATTGTAAGAGATTCCTGACTCAAATCTGTGATGCTGTTTGTTCACTCTCGTTAGTTTGTTCCATCTCAGAGAGTTGCCACAAAACGAACAGATTTTACATCCAGCAGATGACAGTACAGAAATCTGAACATATGTAAAGGAGTACATTTGGAAGAGACAGTGGAGAAGCCCTAAACTTGATCTACAGCTAAGAAACAGAAACTTTTCCACTGCTTTCATGCCCCGGAGCTTAAGCTGCATGTGTCGCGGGGGAGAGTGGTTAAGGTTTAACGGTCGCTCAAAGAATCACCACCAAAGATATGAAGGAAAGGTGATTTTTAATATGAGTATGTAAAAAAAGCACGACTTTAGAGAATTCGATGGCAAGATTCACTCTATTACTTACTGTGTGAAGGGAATGTGAAAGGGAATTGGGTCAGAGTGGTGCTTAGGTGCAACTGTCACAGTGAATGGCGGGGGGGGGCGCAGAGAGAAGTGATTTTACAGTGGTTGGATAGGGGAAACTGAGTCAGGGTCGAGTTGGAGCGATGTATACAGGGTTTAGGGAAAAGGGTATAAGGAGTGCCCTCCCGTTGAGTCACGAGGTTCAGAGAGGACCCCCTTGCTTTCTAAACTCCTTCTCAGAGGAGTCTAGGTGCGGCTGAATCCACTCCTAGTCCCAGACTTGGTCAA
>VZSC01019255.1:519388-579942 GCA_013398225.1 Steatornis caripensis | reverse complement strand
CCTCCGACGCTTGAGCAAGGAGCTGGGCAGAGCTGAAGGGCAGTATCCTGCAACATCACCAGGACCTCACTGACAGCCCCGTGCTGGGCTTAAATAGGCTCCTGAGCCACAGGTGTGGTGGAAGCACCAGGTGAAGCTGCTTAGGGTCCTTACAGCCCATCAGTGCCCTGGGGCCCTGGCCAGAAAAGGAGAGGGAGTAACCCTTGTGATCCCTCAGCTTTGTACTGAGCATGATGTGTATGGGATGGAATACTGCATTGGGTCAAACCAGGACAACATGTCTCCCTGCCGACCTCTCACCTGCGTAAGCTCCATCTTGGTCATCATGTAGATGTAGGTTCAGGCCCAAAGGCTGGCAAAATGCTGGTACCATTTGTGTTGGTCAGGGATGGCAGGAGAGCTGTCAGCTTCCTTTGGGAATGGGTTATGGATGTGCTCTCTCCTTTCCCAAGTTCGTGGCTGCCCTGAGCAAGTGCCTTGTTCTGCCCCTGTCCACTGCCAGCAGATTATGAAGCCTGGACTGGAGAGCTGGGGTCTCGCAGTAGGTTGTCCTGGGAGGAGGTCCTCTCTGTGCCGCCTTTATGCCTCCTACAGCAGTGCCACCCTTCCTGCACGGATTGGGAGGGCTTGGCGTGCAGGGCACTGCCAGCTGGTGCACCAGATGAGGGGCTGTTGTTAGCGCAGGCAGAGTCTGTGTTTGCATGACTCTTCTTCCTTAGTAATGCATGAAAATCTGGTGGATTTGTCACCAAGCTGTGACTAACTCGTGAAACCTGTCATTTCCCTCGTGACTTAGGAGGCTTCATGCCAGGGCAACTTGTCTGCTGGTGGAGGTGAGACAGGGGTGCCTAGCTACCCCAGGGAGCAATGACAAGCGATGGATTTTCTTTGAGGGCTTCAGCAGCACCATCGTTCCCTGGACTGCCTCTCCCATCTGTGTCCTGCTCCTCCTTGGCACTGAAGGGTCTTCTGCTTATTTCTGTCAAGCTGTGACTTGTTGAATAACCTGAGAAATATTGAACTAAAATAAATGCAAATATCTCACAGTGCCTGTAAATCTCTGTATTCTACAGCCATGGAAATGCTCCCATCCTGCACAGACTGTAAGAGCAGAGCAGCATTGCTTGCCTCATGGAGAGGGAGGGAGTGGGAAGCCCCGTGACCCCTCAGCTCCTGCCTTCTCCTGGAGAGCTCTTCTAACTTTTCAGCCTAGGCTTGGAGGCGGTGGGAACGGCCTGGTCCCCAGCAATGCATGGCCGACGGCGCGGGGGAGGCAGCAGGGAACAGCCCAGGTCTGCGGGCACTGCATGGCTGCTGTGCAGCCCTCACAGCGGGGACACGTCAGGGCATACAGGCACCCAGGTACATCTGTGGGAGCTCTGCTTGCCTTTGCGTCAAGCGCTCACTGCGTAAAAGGAAGGCTTTTCCTGAATGTTACAGATCTGTTTAAGTGAAGCACGAGCTTTGATGTCTTACCTGCTGCAAACGCTGAGCTACTAGAGCTCCCTGGGGCAGGAGCAGAGTCCTGACAGCAGTGGGAGCCAGTGCAGGGGAGCGAGGGCTCCCAGCCTGAGGGTACTTGTGGCTATGTTGCAGGCAGTGCCCATGGGCTCCTGGCCCATCTTGGGCTTTTTTTACTGTGACGAGACTGTCGGGTGCGATGACTCTTGGTGCTGGGTGCAGGGAGGAGTTTTGCTCTCCTGAGCAGCGTGAGGGCACCCACTGTGGTAAGGATGAAGGGCAGGAGGAGCAGTTAGCTGCCAGGGTGCCCTGCTCCTGCACCCACAGCCAGGAGCGCTGGTCCTGGTCCTCCCCCATGGCCCCGGGCTCCTCACCTTGCTGCCGCGCGTGACAGCACACTGCTGCACAGGCCCTGCTCTTTCCATGCTCTTTCCCTGCCTGCCTTCTCACCCTGCCAGAGAGGACTAAGCAGGGAGGACAGCCTGGCCCCCCAAGGGCAGCAACGTTGCCCTCTGCCCCGGCCGTGGCTTGCTCCAGGGCGGTGGGAATGTGCGTGCCCGCTGCCAGGGCTGGCTTGGTCACGGGACGGAGCTTCCCGGCTGTAGTTGTTAAGGGCTGCATCTTGGTGGAGCATCTTGGGAACAGAGCCAGGCCTCCGTCACGCACATCCCATGGCGACTGCAGAGCCTGCTCGGAGACATGACGGAGGGTGGCACTTGTGTATTTTTAGCTTCTGCTGCATTGCATTAATAGCTGGAAATGAGGGGTGTGGACACCCAGCAACTGGAATACAACAGCCCATGCTGTGCACGCCACCGGTGGGATTTCAGCTGCTGGAGAGGGTGGCTCAACAGCCTGCTAGAACGCTGTGTATGGAACAAGCTGCCTTTTCTGCTCCTGTTGTGGGGCTCTGCAACCAGCTGTGCAGATAGACTGGGCTGGTGGCTGCCAGCATGGCCCTCTGAGGGAGGCAGAGCTGCGTGATGGTGCCCATCTCAGGCTGCTGGCATGGCGGCAGCCTGGCTGGTGGCCTTGGTCAGTGCCATGGGGGGAAGTTGAGCAGCTGGGGTGCTGGGCAGCCCCCAAACATTGACCTCTGTCTAAAGAGCATGGAAACCTTTGATGACACCTGCAGTCAGGGTCCCCATGGACACTCCACATATAGGGCAGATCTCTGTGGGGTTTGAGCTGTGCCCTAGGCCCAAATGCAGGGCTTCTGTGGAGGCATCCTGCTTCTCCTTGGGGGCTGCAGGAAGGCCTGGCGCAGCCTGCAGGAGACGGAGGTTGAAAGGTGCTGGCACTTGCATGTGAGGTGCCGTGTGGCATGGCCACTGCTGCTGACTCTGACCACACTGCCTGGCAAGAGTGTGTTGTGTGGCTGTCATATGAACCTGGCAGCCAGGGAAGCTGGCTTTACTCTTGGTGGTGACCATGAGAAGGGCTCAGCTGTGGCCTCCCCGCAGGATGGAGCTGCTGTTCAGACCCTGATGCTGTGGCAGAGCTTTGCCCTGCTGGGAATGCTGTGCTCTTGCGGGGGGGAAGCCTGCGGGGCTCAGGACAGGGCCCTGAGGTGCAGGATGGGCAGCGGGGTGGACATCTGGCTGTTGTTCCTTTCCCCTTCCCACCCCCAAACTCATGTGGTACTGCAGGGTTTGGGTATGGATCAGGAGTGTCACTCGCTGGTGAGGAGGCTCTGACACCCAGCAGTGCTGATGCAACATCCACTTCGTCCCCATCACATCTGCCAGCAGCGCCGGCCTGTGACGTCCGCCACTTGGGGCCACGGCAGTCTCTCTTTGCTCCTGCCTTTCTGAGTATTGCACGGCAAGTGTGTAAGCTGTGCAATCGGTGCCACCTTTACGGGGCAGAAGATGATCCTGGGCTGCCCAGCCATGGGGTGGGAAAGGAAGGTGACGTGGTCTCATAGGCCATGGAAGGAGTGGGGCTCTGGGTGTGTGATGGTTCCCTCCTGGCCTGGCACAAGATGCAGGATCTTCTGCCCCATCCAGCCAAGCCTGACCCCTTCTGCTGTACCTCTCCAAGTGCTTGGGCCCAGTTTTCTCTTGTCTTCGCCCAAAGCTGCCTGCTGTTCTCCATTCTCACTTGCTCCTTAGGACTCTCATCCCATAACGTCCTAGTGTCATCCTGGCCCCCTGTCCTAGCTGCCTCCTTTCCCTGTCCCCAGTTTCCTCCCTCTTCCCCTCCCCACCTTCTCTTTGCAGTTGCTGTTCCCACCTCATTCCTCTTCTCCGCTGTTCCCTTTGCAGGTGCCTGGCGCAGGCAGGGTGAGGGTGAGAGTTTTGGACCCATCTCAGGCCGCAGGCAGTCCTGCTGGCTGTGGGCTGGTGCATACTCTGGGCAGTAGTGACAAAAATGCTGCTGAACTTCACTGCTCCTAAGCTCCCTGCACACATGCCGAGTGGAGTTTTGAAAGTGTTCCTTCAGGTCCCTGTGAACTCAACCCCGCTCTTTGCTGAAAGGCTTGGAGAGGGTCAGGTGTGCTGCGTGACCCTCGTGGGCCGGAGCGGCTGGTGCCTCTTGCAGGCTCGGCAGCTTGGGAGAGGGAGGGAGCCCTTCAAGGAACAGGGCAGGAGCCGCTTTGCCTCCCATCTCCTGCTGGTGTTTTCCCTGAAGTCCTGAATGAAAACTGGCTAGTTGAATCAAATTGGGGCTATAAATGAAACAATTTTAAGTTAAGGAAACACACCATGAAGGCCCACCCTAACCTTGGCTTTGCCCTCTGATGGGGTCATGCAATTGTAAGTGCTCTTCGTTAGCCTTCATGGCTCTCTGGGGAGATTTTAAACATTTTTTTTTCCCCTGACCTTCTCTTTGACAGTAGTTAGATGTGTGGGACAAGACTTCATGCTCCAGCTGCTGCTGAGGGACTTGCTTTCCTGCATGAAATGTAATTTATAGAAGATTCCTCTGGGAATAAAATACTGCACAAATGGTACATAAAAGTGTATTCTGAAAATGTAAAATTGTTACAATTGTTGCAAAAAAAAAATGCCAGTTAAGAGACAGTGCAAAGGCACAGCTCTAAGCATAAAAAGCACACTGGGCGTACGGAGGCTGCTTGGGTATGGTACCAGAGCTTCAGAGGTGGACATCACCTCCCAAAACCTGGAAGTCATCGTCTTTACTTCCCCCCTCCTCCAGAATACACCAGAAACAACAAACCTGTGTGGTTAGATGGACGTGTAAGGAGACATGTAGAAGAGGCTGTTCAATGTAAAATGATGTTTTTATTGAGTTAAAAAAAGTTGTAGTAAGAAAAAGGACACATTTTCTGAGAATTGAAAAGTAAACCTGTAACGATGCAGGACTAAAATGATTTTCAGGAACCACTTGCTAAAGACATGGAGTCTAATAATAAGTGTTTTTCCAAATATCTCAGAGCTAAAAAGCCTTTAAGAGGAGTCACAGGGTAAATAAGTGATTGAGGTGTCAAGAGAGTGCTCGTGGAACCGGGGTGTTGGCAGAACAGCTCATTCAGGAAGGCTCCCAACCCAGAGCCATCCCTGACGCCAGACACATCGCAGAGTTGCCCTTAAGTGAAAGGATTTGATAAAACATTTTTGGGCAAAGTAACACAAGCCACAAGGCTTTGATGGTATTTACTCTAGAATTGTGAAGGAGCCTGATGGGAAGTTGGGAATCACTAATAGTGTTAGGGGCTGTCATCCATCAGGGCCATGTCCATGGAAGAGGTGTAGCAAATGTGAAATTAAAGGCCAATAGGTTTACTGGGGTATAGAGTAAATTGTTGGGAACTATAATAAACACTTCATCTATGAAAGCACTACACTGGTGAACAGTCAGTGTGGCTTTTGTAAGGCGAAGTTAGTCCTTTCTGCTGGGGATTTTAAAGATAGCCAGATTGTGGGGGTGAGATCGATCCGGGCTTGTACAGTGCTCATGGGCTCCCAAACAACTGTTGAGAAAGTTTCTCACCCAATGCTTTTAAACAAGTAAAGCATTGTCCTGATAAGAAAGAGGCATTTCTGTGAATTAGTGACTGGTTAAAGAATAGGAAGAAAAGTACAGGAAAAATGTCTCTGCTTTCCCAGCGCTTAGCAGGGGAGAAGGCGCCAGGTGATGCCTGCAATAATCTGAGATGCTGAAATAGAAACAGGAGTCTGATGAGTTGAAGAAAAGTCTTAAGATGAGCCAGGTAATGCATATGGGGGAACTAGCCATGCACATATCTTCGCTCGGGGCTGTCCCTGCTCCTGGAGGAGACTGTAAAGCGCTGGCACAGAGTTTGGCATCTGCCTGCAGGTTGTCCCGGAGTCACGTTCAGTGGTTCGGAAAGGGAGAAGGAACAGAGCAGAAACCCTCCTGCTGCTGTGGGGTACCTGTCTAATACTGCATGCTTTGCCACTGCCACACCAAAGCTGATGGATTTAGAAGGGGTGCAGAAAAGGAAGGATAAGGCAGATGGTCTGAGAGTTGGCCTAGCGCGCCTGCAAGGGGAGAGTGACTTGTCGCCTGTAGCTTCGCTGGGCCAAGAGAGTTCTGCAGGGGGAGGATGTGATAGAGAACAGCAAAACAGTGAACGGCACAGAGCGAATGACAAGGAAATCTTCCTTCATACTCTCACACCATGAGAACTAGAAGCCCCTTAGGAAGACAGCATGATTTAAACAAAATTAGTGGTTTTTTCCTGTATCTTATCAGTTTGTAGTACTGAATGCTGCTGGGTGCTTTGATGCCCATGGTTACAGATGGGTTCGTGTAGCTGTTAGCTACCATGGTCTGGATGCAGTCCTGCCAGTGGAGCTCCCAAGCTGCAGACAGCCTGGGCAGATGGGGAGGCAGAGCACACTGCCTGTACTGCACCACTCTTGCCAGCCTTGGGGTCAGAGCCTGGACCAACCCTTGGCTGTTCCAGAGCAGCCAAGGTGAGCCTGCCTTGCCCGCCTGCAGCAAGTGTCCTGGGACTATAATTTGCCAGGTTTAGTGTCCAGAAGCTGGATGTCTTTCTCCTCTCTGAAGGGAATCTGACCATGGTAGTGTGTTACTGCCGTCTGTTGCCGCAGACACGGTGGCCAGTATCCTCGGCAAAGCCATGGGCAGCCTGATGGCTCGTGAAGACGTGTGTCGGGCCACCCAGAGGTGGTGGTTCCTTGTGGCACGGGGCAGCAGCTGATGCTCTGGCACCGGCTGCACAGGGACAGTGTGCTCCTTCGTGTTGCGAAGGACTGGCTGGGCTGTTGCAGGCAAACTGCGAATGTGCTTTGAAGCCACACAGGAGCACCGATAACGCTGAAACTGCTTTCTCAGACTTTTCCTGTTGACAAGAAGCCAGGATAAACTGAACCTTATTGAGGGGAAGTAGGAAAAAGCCTGTTCCCTGCTCGCAGTAGTGTGCCGAGCTCTGACTGAGGATTTGTGCTCAGCAGCACAGTCCTATGTGGATGGCAGGAGTTTGCCACGGACTTGTAGGAGCGTGACATGGAGCCTTTTCCCCTCAAGACAAAGAAAGCAGCCTTGGGTGCAGAAGGGTTTCTGGGGCTGGCAGTACCCTGCTGCAGTCAGTGTGGAGGAGCCTGGTTTCTCTGCCCTGCTTTACTTCTGCTGCCTGTGCGAGCCCTGGCCATGAGCTGCTCGGTCCCAGCAGCTGGTGTCTGATGGCCCTTTCATGGCAGGGCCTGCACCAGAAGCTTCTGGCTGCTACAGGTGGAAGCAAGCGCTGCTGACTGGTACCAGCACTGCTTCCTAGACACAAGAGGCTGTGCCATCTGATGCCCACAGGGCATCCCATGGCAAAGTGCTGGCACTGCTGCATCTGGGGGCCTGCAGTGCTGCCTGGGAGGTGTGCTGGGGTGGACATGTCTGTGCTCCCACCACAATGGGCTTGCCTAGAGGCTGGAGGGGCTGTTGGCAGCCAACAGATGATGCAGGAGGAGCAGAAGGAGCAATCACTGAAGTGCCCTTTCCAATTTGCCAAAGCAGCACAATGCAAGCATGAGGCAGATCCCGCAAAGTAGGTCATGGTTTGAGGCTTGCTCTCCCGAGAGCTTTATCAGCCCGTCTCAGCGCGGTGGGGCCTGAGGCTCGTGCCGGTCAGTGGACATGATAATGGTGAGCAGGACCTGCCTGGGCCCCATAGCCTGAGCTGGAGCTGTAG
This sequence comes from Steatornis caripensis, assembly GCA_013398225.1. Classification (NCBI taxonomy): domain Eukaryota; kingdom Metazoa; phylum Chordata; class Aves; order Caprimulgiformes; family Steatornithidae; genus Steatornis; species Steatornis caripensis. Next base: position 572,345 of record VZSC01019255.1, on the reverse strand, counting down.
ATGCAGACACCAGATGGGGTAGAGGGGAGCTTTGGACCACTTGGCTGGCGTGAGGTGGTGAATATCATGAACCAGTTTCAGCACTCCCTACTCCACACCGGTTTACTGGGTGCACACAACGAGAGGGATCCATGTCCCCATGTTTGGCCATTGTGGCTCAGCTTCCCCAGGCACAGGCTTTTGGGGACAGAGCTGCTCCAGGCACTCAGCACCACTCCCAGCCCAGTCCTTGTCCAGTCCTGTGGGTGAGCTGGGGAACCCCTCTGAGACAGGGCAGGGGACATCGCCTGCTCTTGGACAGCACCAGAATTGGGGTATCCAGACTTGGTGCTCGTTGGGTGGTCTGCCTGGAAGCCGGCAGTCCCTTGCGAGACTCAGGGCTACAAGCCGTGCCTGGGAAGGAGTAGTTCACCCTCCTGCTGTGCAAGGATGCTGAAGATTTGCTTTCTGTCTGGTATCTGCACTTGGCTGCTGTTCAGCGCAGTAGCGAAAGGAGATCCAGGCTCTTGAGGGTCTGTGAGCTTTGTAGCTAATCCAGTAAATTGTTCCAGCTGAACCCCAGTTTGCAAGATCTAAGGAATGCAAAGGCTGGGACTGATCCTGTTGCTCAGCCTGCACGTTCAGAGGCAGCATCTATAGTGCTGATTTTCTCCCAGCCTGGAATAGGTTCCCCTTAATTGCTTGGGTGCGCTTTGGTGGCTTCTCCATGTGACGGGATGGCTGCTTTCCCCTGTCCTGGATCGCTGGAGCAGGCTGGCAGCAGGGGCCAAGACAGAGTGCTGGAGGTGGCTGCATGCAGGCAGAGGTGCTGGTGCAGCCTGGCCGACTGCTGCCGGACATGCTGGCAGCTGCACACCTGGGTGGCTCCAGGGGCATTAGGGATCTTTCCCCTTTGCAGCCCATTTCATGTAATGCTTCCATCTCATCCAAATTAGAAACCCGAGTGTACGGAGTGCCCTGCACCTAGAGCACCAGGAACAGACTCCAGTCCTCAGCCCATAGGATGTAAATATTTACATTCTCTCCCACAGCTCTGGGGTATCTGATGAGCCAAATGGAGCTGGGGGGTCTGTGGGGCTGGGGCGTTGCTGCCAGAGGCACTGACACCTCAGCACCAGGGAAGTGTGAAGGAACCAGCACCCCTGGCCGGGGCAGCTGTGGGTGCAGGGTGCCAAGACAAGCACTGCCACCATTCCACAGGCATGCCGCTGCCCAGCACCTCCCGGGCCACTCACTGGGCTGGTGGGATGGGCCTGGTTGGGGCTCAGCCTGTGCCTTGTCTCAGGGGACAGCCACCAAACACCTGCCTGCAGGACCAGCTTTCCAGCCCGTGTCACGCTGCTGGGCTCGCTCTGATGCTGATCTGCCAGCCTCACAGCGGTGAGCCAGGCCGGGGATGGCCACAGCTTCCCTCTGGTCATGGCTGAGCCGAGGAGGAGTTAATCAGATGGTTGTGGGTGAAAAGTTTGCTGTCTCCTGCGGAGGCTGTGGGGTTTGCTGTCCCGCTGCAGGACAGGAGGAGCAGCTCAGACTGCCCGTGCTGCCGGGGCAGCAGGCAGAGACCTGCCTGGGCACCTGGCGGCAGAGAGCTCGCAGCAGTGCCACGACGGATCGGTGCTGGCCGTGGCCCCAGCTGCTCTTTGGTGGCCCCCTGATCACAGGCAGAGAGGAGAGGGTGCAGTGGGCTGACGGAGTGTGCAGGCAGGGCCAGGCAGGGCCAGGCGCTGCCTGTGTCAGGGCGCTGGGGAGGGGAACTAACTGGCAGAGCAGCTGAAGCAGATCCTGACTTGTTGCTTTCCCTGTCCTTGCTGCACACAGCTACACTTCTGCCCAGCACTTTGTGCATCCCTTGCTCTCTCTCCCTCTGGCAGCTGCTGCAACGGTGGTTTATGGTCCCCACTGTGACTCATCACCCACAGCTCCCTTCCTCAGGCCAGCCCCACCGGCCCGGGCTGCTCTCGAGATGCCAGAGTCACTGCTCATGAGCCTGGGCTCCTTATCACAGACACTCCTGCTGCTGCTCGAGCAGAGCTGGGCCTTTTCATGCTGTTTTCTGGTTGGCCCTGCTGTGGTGGAGCACGCTGGGAGGCAACTGAATTCCTTTCTGTGTTCAGTGCTGGAAAGTTCGCAGGAAGTGAAGGAAGAGCCGGAGCAAGAAGAGCGGCTCTGCTCTCCTGGGCTGGAGGGAGCCCTGGCATACAGCAGCTCCCAGGTCTAACCCCCCTCTTCTGCCCTGAGCTCTGTCCTAAACAGATCTGGGGGCCTGCTTCTTGTTGCCACAGGCTGTAAGCATCCTTAATTCCCTCTCTCTGCCCTGCTGGCACAATCCCTGGGGCTCTGGGGAATAGGCAGGAGGTGGCCTGGGTGTGTGGGTCGCTCTGGGTCTCAGCAGAGTGGAGTGTGCAGTGAAAGGCAGGACTGTGCTTGGGGGCGCAGCGGAGAGGCCAGCCGCCTCTGCTCTGGACCTGAGTGGGATGGTGGGGAACTGAAAGGCCCCTCTGACCTGTCAACCTCTGTCATGCAGGAAAGGTGGGTCCTCCTGTTTGAGGTGTGTGTGGTGGCCGTCAGCCATAGTCCCCCGTGTGTCGAGGGATGTTGCTGCCCTACACCTGGGTGTTTAAAGCCTCACTGGGACTGTGGTTACCCATAGAGCACCTGCTATTTCTGTATGTGGCATTTGCTTCACATGCTGCCTTTCTGTTCTTTTTGCAGCCGCCAAGCTTAAAAGCACTGAGCCGCTCCCCAATGTCGGATGCGTGGGAGTGCAAGGCGCAGGACCCCTTTGCCAGCAGTGAGGAGCAGGACGAGGTGCCCCACCAGGTGACGGTGACAGACACGGACACGGGCGGCCAGTGCCAGTGCCCGGAGGAGGACACTGACGGGGCTCCCCAGAAGCGGACAAGCACCCAGAACGGGATGCAGGACAGTGGGGGCGGGGGCATGGGGGTGAAGAAGAAACGGAAGAAAAAGGATCTGGGAGAGCAGGAAGGGGGAGAAAAAGCAGCTGTGGAGGTGAAACCAAAGAGGAGGAGAGAGCCTAAAGAACCAAAAGAGCCTAAAAAGGCTAAGGAGCCCAAGAAGACGAAGGAGCCCAAGCAGAGGGAGGTGGCCAAGAAGCCCCGGAAACCTCGGGAACCCAAAGTCCCCAAGGAGCCTAAAGACAAGAAGAGCGGCTCTGAGCCTGCTCCCAGAACAAGACTCAAGAAGAGCAGGTGGGTGGTGGCATGACTTTGTCTCTGTGCCTGGTGTGGACTGGGCTGTGGGCTTGTGCGAGCTTTGGCTGGGAGAGCCGTGCTGGGCCACCACGTTGCAGGGTGCACAGGTTCCTTGTGCTGAAGGCTGGACGTGCCAGTTAGGAGCTGGGATGAGCTCTCCGGCCATGCAGAGAGAGGACAGGCAGGTGTCCTTTTGGGGATGAAGCCCTGAGACCCCAGATCCAGAATAGAACTGAAGCGTCTTGGCCTGGCCTTTGTGCAGTGTCCTGGCAGGCAGAGGGACGTTAGGCAGGTGTCTCACCAGGACAGCAAGGTGCTGTGTGGCAGAGGGCCTGTCATACCTGTTTTGGGGCCTGGGCAGAGGGTATGTGAGTGAGACGGACCTGAACCTGGGCAGTCTGTGCAAGCGAGGATCCCCGCACGCCTAGAGGCCAGCAGCCTGTCTTCCCTTGGCTCTGGTTTGGGAGCATGGTGGAGCACATACCATCTCCTCTCGTGCTCCTGGGCAGCAGGACCTGTCCCTCCCTTGCAGCCGCAGGGCTGTACTGGCAGCCAGGGCCAGCAGCAGCGGGGAGAGGCCTGAGGACTCCCTTGTACTGCACCACCACTGCCTTTGGTAATTCCTCATCCTTTTAATTAGCGGACTGATTGGCCAGAAGCTCTGATTTCTTAGCTCTGATTTCTTTTTAATTGGGAATGTGTGCAGATAGCAGAGCAGGTTTCAACGGCACCAGGGTCAATTTGGTTTACTGTTGTGGACTGGTGAGAATAAGTGTTTTTGGAGAGTNCTGCCTTTGGTAATTCCTCATCCTTTTAATTAGCGGACTGATTGGCCAGAAGCTCTGATTTCTTAGCTCTGATTTCTTTTTAATTGGGAATGTGTGCAGATAGCAGAGCAGGTTTCAACGGCACCAGGGTCAATTTGGTTTACTGTTGTGGACTGGTGAGAATAAGTGTTTTTGGGGAGTCCTCTACAAAGCAGTGCTATTAACTGGAGCTGGATCCTCCTCGTGTACTGTAAATAAGCCATAGGATGAATATATTTCTACTGTAAATGGGATTAGTACAGGAGCCAGCTGGAAATTTTTCAGCAAAACCTTTCTTTGTTAGAAAGCACCAGTTTGGTAGAGCTTCTGGAGGACACAGTCACAGAAATGGTCACCACATCCCGGGGTCTGTGGGATCTGCCCACCTCCCTCCCTGGGAGTGCTACAAAGCTCTGTGCTTTCATGATGCCTTGTTCCAGTGGAGCCTGAGCCCATGATGCTTCCTCCCGCTCACCTGCACCTTCCAGGAGGACCCAGGTCTACCCCTGCTGCTTGGAAAGTCCAGCTTGTGGGTCCTCCTTGCAGCTTCCCTGCCTCTGCAGCCCCTCTTTGAGCCTCTTCTCAGACTGTTACCATGGCCTCTGGGTCAGCCACCAGCAAACCCACCCACGGGAGGAATGGCCACTGAGTGGAGGCACCCATGGGTGTCAAGCTGGAAACTCTGCAGGGAAACAGGGCTGTGTGTCCCCCTGTGCCCACTGCCCAGGACAGAGACAGGAGGTGGGCTGGGAGCCCCTGGCAGCACGGGGAGGGAGAGGCGAGCGACAGGCAGGGTAAGCACTCCATGCGGATAAAATGATTGCTGGGAGTCTTCTAAGTGGCAGATAATGGTGGCATAATTTCTTCTAAATTATTTCTAATCATAGCCAACTACTGGTTCATGAATGAAGCAGTTGTTAATTGTGACTTACAAATCAATATCTTGGGAGTTATTGCTCGGGTGGAAGCAGTGCTCGCATTGCGTTTTCAGGACTTCTAATTGAAGCGTGAGTGCACGGCCAGGGCACTTTTGGCCTGAACAGCAGATTTTTAACTGCTTGGTTTTCGCCAGTCCCAGGCAAGCAGTGATTTTTCTCCTGAAATGGGGGTGTAACCTCAACACAGCTTCGAAACTTAAATTCATGTGCTGCTGTGCAGGTCTAGGATATGGAGGGGACAGATGGCGGGGCTGTGAATGAGGAAGGGGACATTGCTCAGCCCAGGGTCAGCAGCAGGTCTTTGAAATCTTTGCCTTAACAGTGTTTGTTGCAGAGGGTAAGGATGGATGGGCACGTTGGGAGCGGTCGTTTCTGACCCTGGTGCTTCTTGGGCACATTCCCTTGCACAGGCAGGTTGTGCTGGGTGCTGGGGGCCAGGTGGCCCTGACCCTGAGAGCATGCCACAGAGCTGGAGTGCGTCTTCACACATTTTATGTTTGCAGGAAGGTGGTGGGATTCACTGGGAGCAGGGCCCAAATTCCCTCCACGGCTTGAGCACAGAGGACAGTTGCCTGGTGGGACAGAGCCTCTCCAGGGTCCTTGGAGGTGGCAGTGACCGCTGTGGTGGATCATTGCACCACTCAGAGTCTGAGACCTGCATCCTTCCCGTGTTTGTGGTGATCATGGGGCTTAATTCCCTCTGACTGAAGGCACAGGCCAGTGTCTGCTCAGCTGCCGTCTCAGGAGGGGACTCGGTGCTGTGGCTCAGGGAAGACAAACCATGAGTTGGAGCAACGTCTGCCTCAACGCTGGTGTAGAGGTTTACCAGGGTCTGGCACGGCTCTGTGGCACACGCGGGAGGTGGCTGGCAGGATGGCTGGTGCTTCTCAGACTGGGCTAGAAGGTTTGTCTCCTGGCTGCCAGGACATGGGTTGCCTCTGGAGCTGCTGAACTGTATTCCTGACTTTCATTGGTGCTGGACCTGTTTGTGAGTGCTCTGCTGGGAGCAGGCATTTCATTGCCCTGGTCTGCTGGGATTGGCGGTGGGGAGATCCTCCCTGCACCAGCGCTGGACATAGCTCCCTGTCTCAGTCTGCCAGCTGGGGCAGAGGCTGGTGCACTCTGGTGCAGGACCTGCTTTCGCTGTAGAGACTTCATGGTCCAAGGAATGGGTCACCCTGCCAGGAGGGAAGAGGCTGGCCTGGTTCCTCCCGACTCATTGCCACACCTGAACCACTATCCAGAGTGTCCTGACCTCACGCATCCAGGCTCTCCATGCTGAAGGAGCAGTGAGGGCTGGCCATGAGCTGGATCCCATCTCCTGCAGCCCCTGTGGGGCTCTTCCGCTGGCTGGTGGGAGCCCCCAGCCCCTTTATGCCCCACAACAGGCCAAGGCAGATAGATCCTTTCATCCCAGTGTACTGGAATTGGATGGAGAAACACTTGATGATGATGAATAGGCATCACTGACTGGGGATCCTCAATGCTGGGGGAGGCCTCAGGAGCCTCTGGATGATCCAGTGGGAGCAGACCCCTGCTGGCTGCCCTGGGATCCTTAGGACAAGATCTAACTGTCAGTCTGTCTTGACAGCAAGGACACCCCTGTGGAGAAGAAGAAGAAAGGGAAGAGGAAAAATGAGATACCAGTGGACAGTTTGGATTTGGATCACGATCTCCTGAGCCCATCCATGCAGAGCCCAGAGGAGTCTGCGGAGTCAGCTGACAGCCAGGTATGTCCGAAGCTGACTGCCGGTGGGGGAAATCCCGTCTCTCTCTGCGTGCGAGAAGAGCTGGACCCCGGGGTGCTGTGATCAGAGAGCAGTTTCAGAGCTCTGGAGGGGATCTGGGGTCTACCAGCCACACTGCTTAAAGTCAGCTTGATGGCCCTGGGTTGGATGCATGCTGCTGCCCTAGGCGCTGCATGACCCTCAGCCTTGAGTTTCCCTCGCCTCCATGGCTCCTGGCAGCTCCCCTTTCCCGGCACAGCACAGGGAGGCAGGTCGGCCCTGCAGGGCTGGGGAGCCGTGCCTGTCACCACGGGGCTCCTCTGCTTCAGGTCTTGGGGACTGGTGGGGCACCACAGTGATGGGTTTACCTCAAAGGGCTGCCTGTTCTTCCCACTGCCTCCATCCCACCGGGGCAGGGGCTGAGCTGGAGATCAGGCAGCCCTGGGGCATTCTCTCCTCTGCTCAAGTGAGGAGGAGGTACTTGGTCTGCCCATCTCCTCCCCCCTGACTGCCTTTTTCATCCCATACACAGAAACGCCGCTCAGGACGGCAGGTGAAGAGGAGGAAGTACAATGAGGACCTGGATTTCAAGGTGGTGGATGATGATGGCGAGACAATAGCTGTGCTGGGAGCAGGGCGAACCTCCGCGCTCACCGCCTCTACTCTGGCTTGGCAGGCAGAGGTAGGGCTGGATGGGGGACTGGGGTGACAGGGCCTCCTGCCTCCCACGGGGTATCCCAAGGGTGACAGTGCCAAGGTTTGAGGAAGCGGAGGATCACAGCACAAGAATGGGGTGAGAGCGCGCCTGTGTGGGAGGGTGCAAGCTGGCTCTGCAGGGACTGCGAGTGCACAAAGGGATGGGCAAGAGACGTGCAGGTCCAACTGTCCCCCTCCTCGTTGGAGACTAAGGCCTCTGAAACATGTCATGTAGCTGGACAGGTCCCTGAAGGCATGGCCCACCCGTTGCCCATGCTCACCATTGCCTCCTGTTTCTGTGGCTCCTGTCCATGAGGTTAGTCTATTATTTTGGCTCTGCCAGCCAAGGGGTTTGTAGGTGCCAGGTCATCCTTTTCTGCCCACGTTGCTGGTCTCCATCAGTGCCATGAAGTGTAGGGATGTGCAGCGTGACGCTTGCCAGCCAAGCTGATCTGCTGGGCAGCGTGGTAGGGATCTGGGCAGCGTGGCAGGGACGAGCCAGTGTCACTGCAGTTTGGCCTTGCTGCCCTGCCTCCTCTGCCCCCTGGTTCAGTGCTGGCTCCTGGTGCGTGCTGGCAGCTCCTTCCTGCTGGTTTGTGTGTTGTATCCTGCAGCTCATTCCCTCTCTCTGGTCACTAAGAAAGCTACCAGATATTAATAATGGTCATAATTGTTTTCATAGTGTTCCCTTGTCCCTCTCTAGTCTCTTCACAAGGCTTTGGTGTGGGTATTAGTCAGCTCTGTTGTTAAGCCAGTAAATAAGACCTGACATGATGCTCCCTACCTTGCCCGGAGGGCTGCCGCACACCCATGGGAGGTGCTGCCCCTGCTGCTTCAGCTGCTGCCCTGGGGCCACATCCCAGCTGGGCTCCTGGCAGTGATCTCTCCAAGGGAGATTTTCAAAACAGCAGGTGGGAATGGGTTGCCTTTGGCATATGTCCATGCTGCCACCGTACTCACTCTCCTCTTAGTCCTGGACTTCCACCTCGATTTGTCCTGCTCCAGATGAATTATTAAGGCTGGTGTCTGATGGCAGCAAGGCTCTCTGCTGAGTGGCTGCTCTGGGCTCCTGCCAGCAGCCTTAGCTGGGCTTGGACGTGGCTGCTCCCAGGGTTGGGACTGACCCAACAGGAGTGCTGAGGCCTCAGAGGTGCTCTCGCCATGGCTTGGACTTACAGCTTTCTGCTCTGGATCCTGCCCATGTCCCTGAGCTAGTTCGTCTAGGCTGGTGCAGGACTTCTCCGGCAGCCCACAGGCTGCCAGTGATGAGCCACAGACCTGTGTAAGCTGGCTGGGCTGCGGGTCAGCATGGGAGCTCCCAGCCACAGGGCACTGGAGGCAGCTGCGATGGCAGCACTGTGCCCCTGGACAAGTTCACACAAAGCCTCTGTGGCCAGAGTCAACCTGGAGCCCAGCAGCACCAGGTTGGATGCGTGGGTGTGGGGAAATGGGCATCGCACAGTGGCTGCAGCAAGAGCATCTCTGCATGCTCCCCTTGGCCATGCTACCCTGGCGTGGGGCAGAGCTCCCAAAATAGGGCAAAAATCCCCATCTGAGCCACAGGACTGCAGCGGAGGGTCTCAGACAGAGCTACCGTTACCCTGCTGATTGCGTTGCGGTGCTGGGTCCAGCATCCTGCCTCACACCACAGTGAGGGTGCCGAGGCAGCAGGCTGGCTGAGAGCTGGGCCTGGAGGGGTTGCTGCAGCCCTGGGCATCGCCTTGGCTTTTCCAGACCCTTTTGGGTGAGTGGTGTGGGTTGCCCCAGCTGTCTGTCCCTCTCCAGCCTGCCCCGTGCCTTTCTTGGAGGTGTCTTTCTAATGTGCAAAGGGACATCTCAGGGCTGCTTTGCCTTGGACCAGACTGCCTCCATCTGAAGGAGATGAACAGAGTCCTCCTCTTCCTCCTGCTGCCGTACCATCTCTCCCACCTCAAGCAAGCTCCACATTTTTGCTGTCGGTCCTCTCTCCTTAATCTTTCTGTGCCTCTCCTGCTACAGTGCAGACAGGCACAAGCCTGGCTCTCTTGTCCCTTGGTGTTTGGTGGGGCTGGTCCTGCCACAGGGAGGGTCTCGACCTCCCCACCTGCCCTGTACCTGCCATCTTGGAGCAGGAAGCAGGACAGTGTTAGGGCCACCTCTAGCAAACCTCGTGTGCTCAGCATGAGGGAGTGGGGCAGGAGCCTGTGGTTGGCCAGCAGGAGGTCTCTGTGGCCTCGTGGGGTGCAAACTCATGGCAGAGTCAAAGACTGTGCAGGGAAGGAGGCGGCGCTTTGAGGCTGCCAGGAAGAGCTGCATGGACAGCGGTGGGGCTGAGATGCTGTTACCCGTGTCCTGTGGCCACGTGCAGGCGGTAGCAACGCAGGATGCCTGTGGCAGCGCCTGACAGCCCTGCTCTGCTGCAGCCCCTGGGGTCATCCAGCACTATAGGCCTGTATAAATGCCAAGGGAAGTCAGAGATCTGGCATGGAGAGTGGCTGGGAGCAGGAGATACGCACGTTTTGGTGTATTTCCTTCCTTGAGTCTCAGGGCAGAAGTGCCCAAGCTCCCTTCTCTTTTCTGGGAGACTTGCCACCCTCTCTCACTGCCCTGGTCTAGCTGGAAAGACCCACACAGGGGGTCCTGAACTGTCCTAAACACAACATTGCTGTGGGCTTGCTGGCCTGGGGAGCACAGGCAGAGGGTGAGCATAGCTGGGCTGGCAGCACCTGCACCCTCACACCCAGCAAGGGTTCCCCAAGGGCAGCTCTCTCAGCTCCCACTGTGCTGGCTCTGCCTGCCTGGGTGAGCTGGGAGAGGAGCAAGCAGCTGTTCTGTGCTGGGAGGGTGCCAGAGGCCAAGCCATGCGATGAGCTGGGAAAACAACACTCTGCTCTCCTGTTCCCCAGGAGCCTCCCGAGGATGATGCCAATATCATTGAGAAGATCCTTGCCTCCAGGATGGTGCAGAAGGAGGTGAGTGGCAAAGATGTCGGTGGGGCTGGGCAGAGAAGAGCCGGGACACAGCTGCCTTGTGCAGCAGGGACATGAGACGTAGCAGCAGTCGCTGCTGCCATGCCATTTCTTGCACTTGCTCTTTGTAGGGTGCTGCTGGGGTATGCCTGGACCAGCACCTTTCTGGATTTGGGAGCAATGTGTGGTGCCTCTCCTGTCCTGGGCTCCAGAAAGCCTCTGGAGAGGAGTCAGGCCTGGGCTGATGCAAAGGAGGTGTTTGAGTCCCCTATGCTGAAGGGTGGTATTACACCACATTCTCCAGGGCCATTGAGCCTCTGGGGCAGGCAGCACGCGCTGAGTGCTTGGCCATCCTCGCTGTCCATGGGGCTCAGCCTGCCTGGAGCCTATGGCTGGGCTGAGGACACCTGTCTGCGCCCAGGCCACATAGGATGCCTCCCAGTTTCTGCGCAGGCTCTGACTGTGGCTAACTCTCGTTCCCTTGGTTTCAGGCTCATCCTGGAGGCCTGGCATTTGAGATGGAGGAGTTCTACGTCAAGTACAGGAACTTGTACGTGTAGCGTTATGGTGCTCTGTGCCATGGCAGTGGGCCCTGTGCATGCGGGAGTGAGGGCTGTGCACTCCCCACTCCACCCCATCCCTGTCTGCAGCCCCAGCATCCTGTCTTGCTGCCCCTGTCCTCCTGAGCCAGGCCAGTGGTGGGAAGTGGGAAAGCCACTGCAGCTGCATTGCTCAGTCTTGGCCTGGGCCTGGGCCATGGCTTGCTCCAGTTTGGGGCTTCACATCGCAAGACTGGATGTTCTCTGGGTCACTGGGAGATCCCTGCTGGTGTTGGGATGAGGCCCAAAGGCCTCTTTGGTCAGGTTTTGTTGATTTTTTTTTTCCTCTGCAGCTCCTACCTCCACTGTAAGTGGGCAACCCTGGAGGAGCTGGAGAAGGACCCCAGGATATCCCAGAAGATAAAGCGCTTCCGGAACAAGCAGGCTCAGATGAAGCATATTTTTACAGAGGTGAGAGCAGAGCACAGCAAGGAGCTGTGCCTGACCCTGGCACACCTGGGCCCGGTGCGGTGGCTGAGCCGACTGAGAGCTGAGCACTGCCTCTGGCACCTCCCTGCCCAGGCGAGACCAGCTCCAGGGCCGCAATTCAGGGCTGGGAGTGGACAGGCAGGGCTTACTGTGCGGGTGTGCCTGCCCTGCCTGAGCTCTGACATAGCTCGGTGATCCCAGGTGCTGCCCAGAGCCCTGCCTGTGCTCCCTTGCTGACACGGTTGCAATGCCCAGGCAGCAAGATGGCACCTCGAGCTTCCAGGCTGGTTTGAACCAGGGCACAGCATAAGAGGGTGAGCAGGTGGGGATGCTGGAGCCAAGGGGCCATGACAGTGCCCTGAACACCTGTGGTGTCGCTGGCGGAGCGACAGGCAGGGTGACAAATGTCACTTGCCAGGCACTGCCAATCCTGGAAGTGTTGCTCAGTGGGAGGAGGGCAGTGTGCAGTGCTGGAGGTGTTTCTGTGGTGGAGCAGAGATGCTATGGGAGCGAGGGAGCTATAAATATTTGGGCTTAGGGCAGCTCCTGCCTGCTGTGCTCTATAAGCAGATTAATCTTATTTAATATGAAAGGTGTTCTATAATTTATTTTGCTGCTCTGGAGATAGTTGTTGGATCTACTCAAACTGCCCCTTACAAGTGTAAATCAGGCCAGTAGGCTATGAAAATTTCTCCGTGAATGTAGTTGAGAAGCTGGGGGTGTGTGTCGAATTTCTCACTCCCAAGTCTGTTTGGGGTCTTTCCGAGGATGCAAAGAAAAAGCATGTGTTGGAACATGCTGTACCACTAACAATTTCGCAAAGAGCAAACACTCTCCTGTGACTAACTGGGGCTTGGGGAGCTGTAAACATAGAAGCCTGTTTTTTCTCCTTCCCAAGCCCTAGGCAACGTGTCTCTCCGAGGTCCACTGCTAGGCTAAAGCCCACTCCTCCCCAGGAGGATGAGTCCTTGCCTCATGAGCAGTTGCTGCTGGTGACTGCCGAGCTGAAGTGTCGTGGAGTGCTGTGTGTGGCTCTGTGCTGTGGCAGTCACAGCTCTGGATGCTGCATGTAAGCTGGAGCATACAGCTCAGAGCTTTGTACCTTGGGGCCAGATGGGCTGGAGAGGACATTCCTGCCTCCCAGCAAGGGCAGCATGCAGCTTGCGGCCACTCTAAAGCAAGAGCTTTGCCTTCTGCTGGGCTCCTGCATCCTCCCTGCCCAGAGACAGATGTCGCATACCTGCGTCCAGGGCACTTAGTGTGCTGCACACAGCTAGCAGCATCCTGGGGACAGATGTCCCGCGGCTGTTTACTTCTGCCCACCATCTGTTTAACCCTGGAATCACCTTGAACTTACCTCTCCTTCTATTGTTTGCTGTCACAGCCTGATGAGGATTTGTTCAACCCAGACTACGTGGAAGTAGATCGAATTCTGGAGGTGGCTCACACAAAGGACCCTGACACCGGGGAGGTGAGTGGCCACATCGCTTGCTTGCCCCATGGAGGGAGGGAGGGAGGGAGGCTTGTCAGGAGGTCCAGACCCATGACGTGCACCGTGTGTCATGTCTGAGCACCCTGAGGCCTTCTCAGCCTCGCGCAGCCTGAGCGCTGTCCCTGGAGACCCCTTGGCACAGGGGAAAATGGAGGGCTGCTGACCGTGCCTGTGACTCACTCTGGGTTGCAGCCTGCACCTGCATGCTGAGGCTGAGCGGCTGTGAGCCCTGTGCTGTCTCTGAGCCAGTCTCTCCACACTGCAGGAGGTGACTCACTACCTGGTGAAGTGGTGCTCACTGCCCTACGAGGAGAGCACCTGGGAGCTGGAGGAGGATGTTGACCCAGGGAAGATTAAAGAGTTTGAAGCCCTCCAAATCCCTCCAGAAATCAAGCACATGGTAACGTACCCAGAGGTAACGTACCCAGCTGGCAGCTCACTGCCCTGGGCAGGCAGGGACTGTCTGTGTCTTCCCAAGGTCCAGTGCTGACCTTCTTGTCCCTGCTGCTGCAGTGCAAGACCCACATCCTCCCCTCCAGATGGGTTAGTTAGCAGGATCTGAGGGTGGGATCCAGAGGCCAAGACCTTGCTATGAATCAGCTGTCAGTGACTGTTCTGAAGTCTTGTCCTGATGCGCAGCCCCAGAAGTGGAGTCTGGCCTCGCTGAGCATTAGCCTCTTCCTCTCCGTGGACCTTGCTCCTGCTCTCTCCTCCTAGGAGCGCCCAGCATCTGAATCCTGGCAGAAACTGGAGAAGTCCCGGGAGTATAAGAACAGCAACCAGCTGCGGGAGTATCAGCTGGAGGGCATGAACTGGCTGCTCTTTAACTGGTATAACAGGTGAGGAGGGGCTGGAGTCCGGTGCTCCCACGAGGAGTCTGGCTGCCAGTGGGGCCCCGGTGCGTGCAGTCACAGGAGCAGCAGAGCTGGGGGAGCAGAGCTGACAACAGGGTCCTAACAGAGCAGCCGCTGAGACCTTCCAGTGCTGGAGCTGATAGGCAGCTGCCAGAAAAATTGTGTTTGTTTTAGCTTTGCAACTGAGTCTTTAGGAATGTTTCTCCCTGGTAAATGCTGATGAGTCTTGGAGATAGTAGGGCTTAGCTATGCGTCTAAGATATACCTGGTTTTTGGTACTGGCCAGGCTACTGGTGACCCATTCCTGTGGCAGGAGTGCAGGAATATGCATGTTCTCAGCTGCAGCAGGTCATCTGATGCATCTTTCACTGGCTAGTGCACACCCACAGGACAGCATCTTTCACACTAATGTTGATTCCATCATCTTGCAAGAAGTTGAATGGTCTGGCTTACCCAGATCAGTTTGGGCCACTCCCACCCTCCACACTGCAGGGTCAGAGAGGTGTGGGTGGAGGTGATGCGCCTGACATCCCATTGAGGTGCTGGGAACAGGGTGGCTCCTGCTCGAGAGCCACATTCACCTGCCCTTGTCCATCTCTGCAGGAAGAACTGCATCCTGGCTGACGAGATGGGGCTGGGGAAGACAATCCAGTCAATCACCTTCCTCTCAGAAATATTCCTGATGGGCATCCATGGCCCCTTCCTCATCATTGCACCTCTCTCCACCATCACAAACTGGGAGAGGGAGTTCCGCACCTGGACAGAGATGAATGCCATTGTGTACCACGGCAGCCAGATCAGCCGGCAGATGATCCAGCAGTACGAGATGGTGTACAGGGACACACAGGTGATTGACACACACAACACTCCCAGGATGCATCCCCCAGCCCTGGCTTCCTTTACTTGGGAAGCACGGAGCTGCATGTGGAGCTTTTGGTTCATCTGGAGAGGGAAAGGTGATCTTTAAGACTGCTTTGCTGGCATGGGCTGACAGTGCACTGTGTAAGAGTGAAGAACTGGCCCAACTCATGCAGAAAGGGGAAAACGCAGCAGAGTCCTGGCCACGGTTCTTTTCCGGGCCTGTTTGTCTGCCCTGAAGCAGTGTCTGGTTTGGAGAGATGCAGCCTGCGGACAGCAAGGAGGCTTGCAGGAACCTGCACGCTGCTCAAGAGAGATGAATTTGGGGAAATCCCAGCTAGGAGCCAGATGCTAGTACTGATATGTTGACAGGATGTCTGACAGTGTCCTGCCACCCTGCAGGAGTCAAGCACTGCATATGGTTTATGTCTTCCTAGGGTAACCCTCTCCCTGGGATCTTCAAGTTCCAGGTGGTTATCACCACCTTTGAGATGATCCTTGCCGACTGCCCGGAGCTGAAGAAGATCCAGTGGCGTTGTGTGGTCATTGACGAGGCACATCGCCTGAAGAACAGGAACTGCAAGCTCCTGGAGGGGCTGAAGCTCATGGCCCTGGTGAGCATGTCCTGCTGATGTTCATGAGCATGTTCACTTGAGAGCAAGGTGGGCCAGAGATGGACATACGTAGCAGTCAGATGCCACTGCCAGCTGCTTAGCACCAGTGCCAGGGCTCAGAGCTCCCTGTCAGAGAGAAGACCATCCAGGACCCACCAGGTCACTGAAGCAGTGCCAGTGATAGAAGGCCCTTTGATGGAAGGGGCACTGGTGCCCTGCAGCCATCACAAACTCCTTTTTGCTGAAGTGGAATATTAACCCACAGCAGGCCAAGTCCCCCTGTGCCTTCCCGTCTGTGTGCACTCCCTGGCAGAGCACTGCCTGGCCTTGTAGTGCAGCTTAGGCTGCTGCAGCCCACAGAGGCAGTCGCTGACCAGGCGTGCACAGCACCCTCTGGCCGTGGTGTGCCTTGTACCCTGTGGTGAGCAGGGCTGCAGTATTCCAGCTAGTTTCTTACTGCTCTGCAAACATGGGACCAGTCCGTGCCAGGGATGAGGGTGCAGGACTGTGTGTGCTGAAAAAGGAATCAATGAGCTGCTCTGAGAAATGAGTTTGGATGTCCAGCTCCTTTCCAGCCCTGGGAAAGGCAGCACTGCTGTTTGCTGAGCCAAGAGCCATCAGGCTTATTTGATCTCTCAGCCCTACCCAACTTCCATCACACTCACCTATAGCTAGGTCAGGCCTCTGAAAACTATTAGTCTTACGTCTCCAGTTCCCAAAGACTCTGCTGTTTTCCATGGGACCTTGTGTTTTGTGCGGGTCCCTACTGGGTTGTGAGCAGCCCGGGACAAAGCAGGATTGCTGCTGGCCACTTTCATAACCATCACCTTCCTTTGTGAAAGTCCTGTGGGAGCCTCCCACCTTACAATTGCCCTTCTTTTATAGCTGGTGACTCTTGGGGACGTTTCCTCCATTGGGTTGGGTGGGAGGATTAGCTTGAGCAGAGAGCCAGCGCCCAAGTCTCTGGCAGTGCTGGGACGGAGCAGCTGGTGCACGCCAGGAGGCAGCACCTGGTGGTGTCTGAAGCCAGAGCCCATGGTGTCAGCGCATGGGAGTGCATTCTCCTTGAGGGGTCATCCACTCTTCACACCCCCAAGTCTTGGGGTTGTCTGGACCCCTGTCTCCTTTTATTGCATAGGTACCTGCATGGTGAACCTCTAATAAAAGCTCCTCCGTGTTCCCAGTGCACACTTGACACAGTCATACGTGCCCCTGCTGATTTTGGAGCACCCTGCTCACGCTGGCCCTAGCAGCAGGTCCGTGATGCCCCTTGGTATCACATGGCTCTGGACCCTGTTCCCTCTTGTTGTGCCCAAGCCCTGAAGAGGGACATCCTGCCCGCAGGCGCACAGAGGCTTAGGCTGTGTCAGCATCCCTGTCCGGTGCCAGTAGAGTCCTGCCTGAGGGTCTTGTGCCAGGCCAGGGCTGAAGCCTCTGTGCAGTGTGGGATTCTCAGTTTTGGCTGTTGTTGCTGCACAGAGCTGGACTGGGACACATCCAGGGGAGAGTCCAGGGAGCCACAGGACAGTCTTGTGTGGCACTGGCTGGGGCAGGGCTGCCACGGTGGCCAGGGGAGCCTTCCAGGGTGTGTGCCCCCAGGCCACTCAGAGTGCTCCTGAGGCTGGCAGATGAGGAGCATTGCATTCTTGGGACATCTTGGACCTAGCCAGGGTCTGAGCTCTCAATCTGTTTTCTGTGTATACCCAGGAGCACAAAGTGCTGCTGACAGGAACCCCCTTGCAGAACTCGGTGGAAGAGCTCTTCAGCCTCCTGAATTTCCTGGAGCCACAGCAGTTCCCCTCAGAGACAGCCTTCCTGGAGGAGTTTGGAGACCTGAAGACAGAGGAGCAGGTACGTAGAAGAGTGACACTGGTGACTGTTAGCATAGGCCACTGGGACACATGGTCACCAAGCCAGGCACACGCTCAGACATGTGCTTCATGGAAGTAAATAGGACTCCTCATGCCAGGAGAAGCAAGGTTGTGACAGAGCCTCCAATGATGCTTTGGAGAGAGGAGACCAGCCTGTGCCAAGGCAGTGGTCTGTTCCCTGCCTAGCTCCCTACTGCCCCTTGCATGCCTGGGCAATGCAGCTCACCCATCTGTCCCACCTGGTCTGTCCCTGAGACCAACAGGAGTGTAGGGGGAGTGAGGAGGTCAGGCAGTCCATTTGTCAGTTGCCCTAGTCAGGTTCCCCTGGGGAGCTGTCCTGCAAAGTTCCACTTGAGCATGGGTCATAGAAAGCAGCTCAGTCCCCTGGGCTGTCTCACTGCCATTTGAATGTCTGGCTTAAGTGGAAATCGCACAAAGATTGTCATTCTGAGGGAGCAGGCACGGGCACATGGAGCAACTATCATCTCAGCTGCTGTCAAAGCTCTCAGCTCTCCTCCTGCAGCAGACGCACTTACCCAAGGCTACTGGCAGCAGAAGTGTTTAGAGTTCATGGCCCAGGGCTGGTCATCCACATGCCTGTCCCAAGGAGGCCAGACCCTGAAGTTTTCCTGGCTGTCAGCAGAGCAGCTGCTTCAGGGCCATTTGTAGTGGGTTTCCAGCCTGGGGAGGCTCTAGTGTTGCAGGCCCCTGCACTGGTGCCGCTGTGAGCTTGCCATGCAGGATGGGTAGTGAATCTCTGCACTTGCTCTGGCAGGTGAAGAAGCTGCAGTCCATCCTGAAGCCCATGATGCTGCGACGGCTGAAGGATGATGTAGAGAAGAATCTGGCACCCAAGCAGGAAACCATCATTGAGGTGGAGCTGACCAATATCCAGAAGAAATACTACCGGGCCATCCTGGAGAAGAACTTTTCCTTCCTCTCCAAGGGTGCCAACCAGCACAATATGCCCAACCTCATCAACACCATGATGGAGCTGCGGAAGTGCTGCAATCACCCGTATCTCATCAACGGTGAGGGCTGTGCACAGGAGGTGTGGGGGGTGCAGATATCACTGCAACATTTACTGGTCACTGCCTGCAGAGCTCACCCAGCTTGGGAGGCAGCTCAGGCCCTCATGCCATCTGCTGCTGTTCTGGTTGTGCATCCAGGCCCGGCACAGGATGCACTGATCTGCCTTGTTGCCCTCATGGGCAGCCCAGCTCCTTGCAAATACTGCTTGCTGGTGCACACCTCAGGGTCTTGCAAAGCTTGGTATATCTGGGGATGTTCTGGCGCAGGACCCTCTCCAGCATCCCAGCCTGGCTTGTTCTGCCAAGAGCTAGTGCAAGCCCTGAAGAAGGAGTAGAGTCACAAGAGCGGAGGGGCTTGTGGAGGTCTCTAGCCAACCTCCCTAGATCTGATCAACTGCATGGGTTCTGTTCCTCACGTGGTGGCATGCTGTTGCCCTGGACAGGAGGCTGTGGGCAGCTGCACTGCCAGCCTCGCCAAGAGCTCACATCTCTTCTCACCTGGCAGGGGCGGAAGAGAAGATCCTGGAAGACTTCCGTAAAACACACAGCCCGGAGGCACCAGACTTCCAGCTGCAGGCGATGATCCAGGCAGCTGGGAAGCTGGTGCTCATTGATAAGCTGCTTCCCAAGCTGATCGCCGGTGGGCACAAGGTGCTCATCTTCTCCCAGATGGTGCGCTGCCTTGACATCCTGGAAGACTATCTCATTCAGAGGCGGTTAGTACAAGCTTCAGCTTTCGCCACAGCTCTTCCACATCACCTCCGTCCTGCACTGTAGATACAGAGTGGAAACAACCCAGGGTGGGGATTTGGCCATTTTTTGCCCAGGTACAAAGGATCTGAGTTACAGGCTACTGCTGGTTGGTGGAGAGACCCCAAAGCTGGGCAGCTCTGATCTGTCCATTCTGCATTGCCCAGGGCTAGTCCTAGGAGTGACCAAATGGAAATAGGCCCTTCTCTTGCTCCTGGTTCCCATAAGCCCCATATCCATGCACTGTGCATGGGGTCATGATGATTTTGCCATTGTAAGAGGGAAGACTTTGGGGAAAAAACACAGTGCACGCAGGCTGATGGGGCCTGAGCCTCTACCTGTGCACAAGTTCTGCCAGTAAGTCCTGGCTGCCTGCGTGCCCACACACAGCCCGGGAGAAGGAGCAAGAAGGGGTTTGTAAGCCGCAGCCAGTTCAGGCCCTGCTGTGACCCTGCTCTCACCTCTTCCCCTCTTGGAGCAGGTACACCTATGAGCGCATTGATGGACGGGTGCGTGGGAACTTGCGCCAAGCTGCCATCGACCGCTTCTGCAAGCCTGACTCCGATCGTTTCGTCTTTCTCCTGTGCACGCGGGCGGGCGGGCTGGGCATCAACCTGACCGCTGCCGACACGTGCATCATCTTTGATTCAGACTGGAACCCACAGAATGACCTCCAGGTAATGGGACAGGCTGCCATGAGGTCCTGCAGCACGGCTCCCATCATTCATGTCAGCCTGGGAGGGAAGGGCAGCAGCCACTGGCTATACTGCGCATGGGGTGCTGTGCTGGGAGAGCCAGCAAGAGTGCAGGCAGAGGGGACATGTCATGGGGGAGATCATGGTGTGGCTGTACAAGTGTGGGTGCCCCTCATCTGCAGAGAGCCAAGGCTCCAGCCTGAGCCCTGTGTCCTTGCCTGGGGGTGCAGGGGTCTCTAACTCGTGCTCCACAGCCATGCAGGGCTGACACTAACCAGCACCCGCTGGCAGACTCCTGCCAGGTCGGCCACAGGCACTGGATGAGGGTGCTTTGGTGGGTGGGAGCTGACTGTGGCTCAGGTGGGTGAGTGGTGGATGCTGGTGTGGGTGCCACAAGCCACACAGTCCCCATGTTCCTGGGCTCACTGTGCTTGACGCTGTGCCCTCTGCCCTCCCAGGCTCAAGCTCGCTGCCACCGGATCGGGCAGAGCAAGGCAGTGAAAGTCTATCGCCTCATCACCAGGAACTCCTATGAGCGGGAGATGTTCGACAAGGCCAGCCTGAAGCTGGGCCTGGATAAGGCTGTGCTGCAGGACATCAACCGCAAGGGCAGCACCAATGGGGTAGGTTGGCTGTCAGAGCAGGGACTAGGCAGGAGGCACTGCAGGAGAGCTCTCCTCCTTCCCCTGCAAGTCACTGCCAGGTTGGAGCACAGACCTGGGCAGGCTTCTGGGCAGCAGAGCCCAGTCCCACACACTCGCATTGCCGCTGTTTGGCCTGGCAGGCTGCCCCTGCACTGCCATGGGGTTGGGGGACACATGTGGTGCTGTGTCTGGGTGACACAGATTGAAATTCCTGACAGTCCCTCAGACAGCGTTTTGAAGGGACCTCTCTGCTGTAGCAGTGGGAGGTCTGGGTTGGCTTGGGGCATCTCTGCCCTCCTTTCTGGGGCAGAGGGAAGAGCCACCACCTCCTGTGCAGTGCCCAGGGTGGCTGGCCAGGTTGGTGATGCTCCTGTGTTTTGGGCAGGTTCAGCAGCTCTCAAAGATGGAGGTGGAGGACCTGCTGCGGAAGGGTGCCTACGGTGCTCTCATGGACGAGGAGGATGAGGGATCAAAGTTCTGCGAGGAAGACATTGATCAAATCCTCCAGCGCAGGACACAGACCATCACGATCCAGTCTGAGGGGAAGGGCTCCACCTTCGCCAAGGTGTGCTGTGCTCCATCGGGAGGGAAGGGAGACTCCCCCTGGGAGAATGGGGGACACACTGGGAGCGTGCAGGGCAGTAGTGGTGGGCTGTCCTCCTACCCGTGTGTTGAGACATGTCTGCATGGAGGCCAGGCTCTCCTGCCTGCCTCGCTGTGCCCAGGAGCGAGACCTTGCTGGTGCATGGCAGCAATGTGGTCTCCTGTCTCACTGGTGGTCAGCAGAGCATTGAGGAGGGGACCACCAGCCTAGGCGGGTGATGTGAGGCTGCTCAGGAGGGTTCGGCTTGCCAGCTTCCACTTCCCCTTTGAAGCTCGCTCAGGCTGGTGAGAAGGCAGAGCCGGGGTTGTTTTCCGGTGCTGGGCAGTGCCAGGGTGTGCTCTGTCACCGGGCTGGTGGTGTGGATGGATGCAGAGCTGGTCTTGTGTCCCAGCTGGGGCACTGCAGGGTGGAGGGCTTGCTCTTCTGGTGGGCTGAGGACTCCTTGCCATGGCAGCAGGTCATGCTCAGCACTAGACCCTCTGCCCGGGGTTGTTGCGGCCAAGGTCAGGCCTCTCCTTGGGGAGGATGGAGAAGTTCAAAGCCTGGGTGAGATCCAGTCCTGGGCTAGGCTGATCTTCTAATGGGCTGAGCTTATGTGATTTGGGGTCTGTCACCTCCCCTGCCCTTCCAGGCACCAGTGCTGCCTTGGTGTGGTGCTTTCCCAAGCAGAAATGCAGGTGGAGACCTGGGCTGCTGCTGGTGTGGGAAGGATTGTGGTACCTTCTGCACAGCCCTCCTGCAGCGCAGCCCAGCTCTGCCTCCAGCTTTACTCTGCTGCTGCTCTGGGACCGGGCTCTGCAGGGAGACCCCCAAGGTGGTGTGAGACCCAGCTGCTGGCCTGCACGATGCCCAAAGCAGGGTGCTGCTGTGCCACGAGAAGCTGTGTGCCATGGGGCCCTGACATCCCCACAGGAGAGAGCTCGAGGAGCCAGCTCTCTGCCAAGCTCATGGCTCATGTCTGCTGGGAGCACCAAGGGCCGCCTGTCCCTCTTCCTCTTGCAGGTAGCACAGCCCAGGCTCCATTTCCAGCAGGTCAGACAGAGAGGAGAGAGGGGTTCAGCTCAAGCAAACGAAGAGCCCTCTGACATGTGTCAGCATGGGGTGTAACACCCCACAGCAGCGAGACTGTGCTCTGCAGGCAGATTTGTTGGGGAACTCTATATGGGGGGAGGCATCTCTGGAGCGTGGGTTGCACCCTGTTCACTCCTCTTCTTTCACTTCCAGGCCAGCTTCGTAGCATCAGGAAACAGAACTGACATTTCCTTAGATGACCCCAACTTCTGGCAAAAGTGGGCCAAGATAGCAGAGCTTGATACGGACGCCAAGAATGAAAAGGTAGGATCCAGCTTGTGGCCTGTGTGCCCCACAACTGATCGGATACCACGTGGCGTGGTCTCCAAGCAGGAGCTGCATGCTGGGCTCATGAAGGAACACGTGTTAGGCATCAGGAATTACTGCACAGGACAACTGCTGGCTAAAGCCTTGATTACTTTAGCCACATGTTGGGCTGTGTCTACCTGGTATTTCAAGGGTGCTCAGTTTGTGCTCCCAGCTACTCCCAAGCCTGGTACTTCCCCCTGCTCTTACAGTGTCAAATGTTCCCTCGTGCTGCCTGATGGATATTTTCCATATCCAATTGAGTTCTAGCCATGTTCACTCGAGCCTGGGGAGTTGTTCAAAGACCCTGTGGGTCAGGCTTAATATCCAGGTGTTGCTTTACAAACAAGTCTTTCTAAAAGCTGAATGTGAATAGGAATGAAGGGAGCTGCCCAGGGCTTCTCCTGGCCTGATGGGGCAAGTGGGTTCAGGTTTGGATTGTGCCGCTCCTTCCTCCGTGAGCGTCTGCAGCCCTGCTGTCCTGCCTTCAGGGATGGGAACAAGGAGTAAAGCCAAGTCACTGTGTCCAGGTGAGGGGGTTGTGGACTGTAAATGGATGCTCCCGGAGCCTCACCTCTTGTCCTTGCTGGCAAATTGACTCCTTCCCAGCAGCAGTCATGAGCAAATGTGGCAGCTGGAGCTCTGGTGAGCCGGTGCTTGGCTTCTGCTGGCCTGGTAGCAGAACTGCTGGACGTTCCCCGCATGCCTCTGGGAGCATCTCCCAGGGGCAGCATCCTTGTTCACAGCCCCTGCCTTCTCTGCCCACGAAGGGAGCTCTCTAGCTGAGTGCTGAGGTGGAGCTGGCAGGGTTGGTGACTCTGCCTGTCAGGAGGCAGGGGATAGATGGCGTCCCATCTCTCTGCTGGCCCTGCTGAGCTCGTGGACTTGGCTGCAACCCGGCCTCTCCTGCTGGCTCTTCCATCGAGCACAGGGCCCTGCAGCTGGCTTCAGTGTGGCCCTCAGGCCTGCTGAAATTCCAGCTAAGGCAGCAATGCCATAGAGATGGTGTTAGACAGCAGCAAGAGCAAGGCCCCGGAGCTCTGCAGAGCTCACCGCTCTAGCAGGAAGAATGGGTGTGTGTGTGTATGTGTCCCACGTGCTTGAAATCCAGGTGGATTTAGATGACATTGATTCATTCGACAGAGTAGGGAGAAGGAGAGGAGGCAGGTACATGCAATTTAATTTCATATTGCTCCCTCCTGCACCTTCTTGGAAGCTGCCTGTCCTCTTCCAACCCACTTATCCACCCCAACACAGAAATTACACCTCCTCCAGCACAGCACTCAGTGCAGGCAGTGCTGGGAGGGCGAGGTCTATGATTCAGAGCTGAATCAGCTGCTGGTTGTCAGCAGTTTGAACCCAGAGGGCCTGATTTTCAGCCTGACATTGTTCAGGCTGAATTTTATGCTGACCAGGAATTGTCTCATGTGTGCGGATAGAGGTGTATGCAGGTAATTTGGAGCAGGTATCCCAGTGGGAAGGTGATGGCTAGCCATGGGGCTGTGGCGAGCCAGGGACCAGCGTGAGTAGAACAGGGTGGCAATGGGGAGAAGAGGACATACTGTGCCCTGGTGTTTCTGCCCAATACCTGAGCGTGTTCTCCTCTCTTGTTTGTCGTAGGAGAGCCTGGTCATCGACAGGCCCCGGGTGCGGAAGCAAACCAAACACTACAACTCCTTCGAAGAGGACGAGCTGATGGAGTTCTCTGAGCTGGACAGTGACTCGGACGAGCGACCCACACGCTCACGGCGCTTCAACGAGAAGACGCGGCGGTACCTGCGGGCTGAGTGCTTCCGCGTGGAGAAGAACCTGCTCATATTCGGGTGAGTCTCACCCCTCCCACAGAGCACAGCCACAGCCTCCAGCTGCCCCAGTGTGCACATGGGCCACTGGCTGCCCCAGCCACTTTCTGTCTGTCCTGCTTGCAATGTCCGCTCCTTCCAGCAGTGACCTCCCTAGTGGGACCTGGGCTCTAAGTGAACATTTGGGATGGAAGGAGAGTTAGCGGGGCAGAGCATGAGCTGGAAGTCAGCGCTTCCAGAGTGTTCCTGCCTCTGCTTTGTTCAGTCCTGGGCAAACCTGTCCCCGTCTCTGCTCCTGTAATGTGGGAGCAGAACACCCTTATCCAGGGCACCTGGCAGGGCCGTGCCCCTGAGCAAGCTCCTGGAGAGAGGTGCTGGCAAGGTCTAGTTGCACCAGAGTGTTTACTCTGTCTGTGTTCCTGCTGTTTCAGCTGGGGCCGCTGGAAAGATATCCTGACCCACGGGCGGTTCAAGTGGCACCTGAATGAGAAGGACATGGAGATGATCTGTCGGGCCTTGCTGGTCTATTGCGTCAAACACTACAAGGGGGATGAGAAGATTAAGAGTTTCATCTGGGATCTCATCACGCCGACAAAGGATGGCCAGAACCAGGCTCTGCAGAATCACTCAGGTATTGCGTGTTCTCTCTGCCATTGCACCTGTACCTGTTGCCGCTGTGCCATCCTACAGGACCGAGGCTGCAGAAGTCAAAGCAGAGCAGTTGTGCTTGAGCACCACGACTCTCTCTGCACAGAGAAAGTGGCTGCCGTGGGACTGACCTCCACCCTGACCCTCAGAGCCAGCAGCAGGGGCTGGCTGGATGGGGGAGACTGTTTCCTGGCTCCCAATGCTATGTCTGGTGCAAAGAGAGCCTTGTGGTGGGAGCAAAGATGCCAGCCTACTCTCAAGTGGGCACTACTGTTTTCTCTGTCCTGTGAATACTGTCAGGGTTCCCCTGCATGGGGAGACACCAGACAGTGAGCTTATGGGGTGCTGGTGACTGTATGAACACGTTGGGTGTGATTGATAGGTGTGAGGGTGCTTATCCCACTCAGAGCGCAGACACGCCTGGCTGTTCCTCAGGGCGTTGCAGGCTGCGGCATGGATCGTTGTGCAAAGACCCCATCTATGCCTGTGGCAGCTGCAGCCGCAACACCAGCAGCTAAGACCACCAGGCGCCGCGCTTGCGGCTGTGCAGGGGAAGCTGATGGTGCAGTCCGTGCAGCCATCTCACCCTAGGTTGCCAGCTTGTGTCTCCTCTCATCATAGTTCTTGTCCCAGACATACTGGTCTGCAGTGCCTGTCCTGATGGGTGGAGGTGCAACGTTGGTTTGTCCTGAGATCTCTGCAGTGCAGAATCCTACCCAGGTGATGCAGTCTTCTCTCACTCCATCTAGCAGGACCCTTTATCTCAGGTTTGGCTGTGCCCTCCCTGTTCAGATGACTCATATGCTTATTTTCCAGTGTGTGTGAGGTCCACATGTCACACCACATGTCCAATTTGTAATTGCATCTGCATTCTGTTGGGTGGAGGTTTCCAGTGCCTCCTCAGCTTCATGCAGGGGCCACCCAGAGCCTTCCCCAGCCCTGTTCTCCCACTGTCTCTGACTGCCTGGGCAGGGGGCACTACAGATTCGTCCCTCCGCCTGCAGTGCAGTGTCTGCTCTCTGTAGGCATCCCTTGGGGCTAGAGCAGCACAGCAATTAGAGCGCACCATGCAAACAGCATCGTGCAGCTGCAGTTGCTTTTGTCTTTAATGATATGAAGACAGAGAAGGTGCTGGCTCCGTGGATCACCTGGAGGGTTGCAGCCTGGGACACATGGTCACTGCCCGCTCTGTGCCAGAGGACTCTGCACTGACCTAGCAGTGCAGTGCCTGTGTCCTGTGCCTTTCAGAACAGGTGAGTTGGGCTGGGAGGGCCAACTAGGGGAGGCCGTGGTGCTCCCTCAGGGTGGTCAGAGTCTCACGGCTGTGTGCTGCTTGTTGGGCACTTGTGATCTGTGGCGCAAGGTGAGTAGTGAGGGGGCTGGGACTCTCCAGGCTGTTCTTGGCATCAGGGAGCCAGGCTGAAACCTGGGTCTCATGTTTCAAGGTGACGGAGCACAGGAAAGGCTGTTCTGGAGTGGTGCTGGTGCTGAGCCCCAAGAGTGTGCTGCCTGTTACTTGGTGCTTAGAACCCAACATCACCATTTCCTTCTGTCTTGAAATGTCTGACTGGCTTTACCTTGTGAGGTCTGAGCACGTGGCCTTCAGTGGCTTCCTTAAGTTACTCCAGTCACCTCCTACAGTATGAGCCACTCTGGCAGTGCTGCCTCCTGCCCTTGCCACACAGCCCTGCCCAGAGCAGCGCAGGGGCTGGGCTCAAGAGCCCTGTGGGGAGCAGAGCAAGAGTAAGAAACAAATTGGCTGATATGAATGCGCTTGATTTAGATAATGCCAAGTAACGAACAAGCTGCGGTTTAAGTGGAGGCTCAGGAATGCTTTAGTGCAAGAGCAGCACTAAAATTGGTTATTTAGCAGAGGGAAGCAACTCAGACCTTCTCCATCGGCTCTTCAGAATGGCTTTTCCCACCTGTGAAACCTCCATCTGATCTTGGCCAGAGGAACAAGGAAACCATCTAGCCTAACATCAGGAGCCGGAGAGCAGAATCCTCCAGTGCGGAGCAGCCACACAGCTGGCGTTGCTGTGGCTCGCCAAGGAGCCTGAGGTACCACTCATGTTTGCAGAGAGCTGACCAGGCAAGATGTGCTCCAGTCCTCCCTGATGTGCAGAAAGCAACAGCAATCTCCAGCCCTTGCTAGTGCATCCGGAGGCTGTTCCTTCTCAGTCCCATATCCGTGTGACTACAAGGGGTGAGCACAGCACGTGGGCAACCCAGCTCAGAGCTCTGCTCTGATCCAGCCTCGTCCTGCCTTCCATCCTGGAAGAGGCCAAGCTGCTGAGGAAACGTTTGCTCAGAGTTCATCAGGCCAATTCAGTGCTGGAGACACGAGCCCTGGTGCCCATTGCAGGCCTCCTTCTGGGCTGGGGCCCTTGTGCTGTCGTGCAAACTTTATGCAGATGTTGAGGACATGGTGATGCTCTCTCTTCTTCCATGGTGTCGCAAGACCAGACAGATGGGACGGGACTGCTGAGGCACTTCTTTCCCCTTCGCACATGTAGGCAGGAGAGGACATCTGCAGGACCCTGCCTCAGAAGCGGCTGCCCAGGGAGGCAGCTCATCCCTCTTGGAAGACTCCAAACAACGCCACCAGAAGTTGATTCAACGTTCTGCTGTGAACTTGCATCTTGTTTCAAGGTTGAAAATATGTTTAATTTTCAGCTCCAGCCACTGGATCTCGTTTTGTCTTTGTCAGCCAGATGGGACTGTGTTCCTTTTCCCTTTGGTATCTTGCCATGTGTAAATGCCTCCTGCAGTGATCTGGTTGCCACTCAGCCCTCCTCCTGATGCACAGAATAGATAACAAACCTTACAAATCAGATTGTCAGGATTGTCTTTTGGTCTTTGATCATTTGAGAGCCTCTTGTTTGAACTCTTGTCCCAAATCACTGTGTTGTCCCCCATGGGTGAACTTCAGAGCTGGCTGTAGTGTCTAGGTAAGGCTCTAAGAGCTGTGCCAGGACCAAGGTCCGTGCTTCTATGTGATATTTTTATACATTAAGGGGGCATGTTATCCTTTGGGCTCAGCATTCCACTGAGAACTCACAGCAATTCAGTTTCTGTGGTGATGCCCAAGTTTTCCTTGGAGATGGAGCCTCCCATGCTCTGCGTTTACCCCATGCGCTTGCCCCGCCCTGGCTCGCAGTCCTGCAGCCAGGAGCCTTGCACAGCCTCCTCCAGTTGCCCGGCTCTACCGCCCTGCCTGGGCACCGCAGTGCCAGAGGTGCCTCATGGCAGTGCCCAGCCTGGCCCACAGTGCTCACTGGCTGCCACTTGCTGTTACAGGCTTGTCAGCACCGGTGCCCAGAGGCAGGAAGGGGAAGAAGACAAAGAACCAGATGCTGCTCCCAGAGATAAAGAATGCGGACTGGCTCGCCACTTGCAACCCTGAGGTCGTCCTGCATGACGACAGCTACAAAAAGCACCTCAAACAGCACTGCAACAAGTGAGTGCAGGAGCCCACGCCAGCTCGTGGAGACCGTGGGCTTTAATGTGGGTGGGGTGGGAGGGAGCTGCGAAAGGCTCACAGCCCATGCAGGATCACCGTGCTGTGGCCGCTGGACCGCTCTTGGATGCGCCTCCAGCTAACGGGAGCCATGTCCTGAGCAGCAAACCTGTGGCTGCAGGGCCCCAGCAGATTGCAGGGCTGGACACTGTGGTGTGACACCACATGGCCGGTGCCTGTCCTGCTTTGAGAAAGTGGGTCTCCCACGTGGGGAAACACGGTATCGAGCAGGTTTCCCTGACCTTGCTGACCCTCAGAGCATCCCCCTGCAAATGCTCTGGTGAGGGCCATTGGTCCAGGGCTTGGGCTGGCATATGAGGACCTGCGTGCTAGCGTGTGTTCACCTCTGCTGACCCGGGACAGGGTTCTGCTGCGGGTGCGAATGCTCTACTACCTGAAAGCTGAAGTGCTGGGGGAGGCCGCGGACAAAGCCTTCGAGGGGACCCCTGCCAGGTAGGGACCTTACGGTGAACCCCTGCGATGTTTCCTGGGGACATGGTGGTGGCCCTCAAGCACTGCCACAGCCATCCAGCCCAGCCACGCCTGGGCTCACCGCAGCTCCGGGCAAGTCAGATCCTGTGGTCAAATCCTCAGGTCTTGCTCAGGCTTCATCCTTAGACGGCAGCTTTCCCTGCGCAGGGACTGCGGCCCTGGCAGCCCTGTTGAGGCAGCTCTGGGGCTGCAGCACCAGCTTGGCAGGTGGTGAGGACACCTGGGGACACCCTGCAGCCTGCAGGAAAATGCCTCCATGTGCCACTTGGACAAATTGGCCTTTAATCCAAAGTGGGAGCCCACAGATACTGTGCCCGGTTCCCAGGGTCAGGCCTCGGAGCAGAGCATGCCCTATCACTGTGGCCTGCAGTCCCTTCCCAGCACTGAGGACAAGGGGGCTGACAGGCTCTGTTAGTGCCACCGAGCTTGCAGCCTGCCAGCTCATGACCTTCCTGCAAAGACTCAGCTATCAGTGCTTCAGAGAGAAGTGTGATATGCTGAGCTTAATTTCCTAGAGCAGGGGCTGCTGCCTTCCCCAGCACAGCTCCATCAGCACAAGCCTGTGCAGAAGGGACGTTAGAGCCCACCCCACCAGATGTGATGTTCTTTTGGGGCTGGTAGGTTTGAAGTGCTTTACCCCAAGAGATACTGTTCAGACCGGATAGGATCTCCAGTCCTCTGGTGTTGCTTGGGTGGGAGGGGAGAGGGGCTGTGCAGCCTCCCTGTCTCTCGAGAAAGATGATGGGGAAGGCAGTGGGTTGCAGTGGAGCGAAGGCTCCAACTCTCTGACGCCAAGGAAACATGCACACCAGGCCATGGCGGGGCCCCAGGCCAGCCTTGCATTCATTAGCTATCCCCAAGCCAGTGAGCGATGGCTCTTGTCTGCCCCTGCCTCCGCCCAGCAGTGCCCAGTGCGCTCTAGTGTCTGGTGAGGCTGGGAGAGGGGAATTCATACCTTGTCTGCCACAGGGAGCTGGACGTGCTGCTGCCGGACATTGACTATGTGGAGATCCCGGTGGACTGGTGGAACGCTGAAGCCGATAAATCCCTGCTCATTGGCGTCTTCAAGCACGGTGTGTACCCAGCTTGTCTGGTGGGTGCTGGTACGTGAGAGGAACCCAAGTGGAGCACCTGGCCACAGCTCCGGTACCTGGAGGGGATGTCACGTCAGTGCAAGGAGGCAGAGCCACGACCCTGCACCATAGCCACACAGGGCCAAGGCAGCTCTCCCGGGGCACCAGCAGCTGCGGCACTGTCAGCTCGTTCAGGTGGGGCAGGCACACTGCAGTGCCCAGGGTGGCCATGCCTGGTCTTGCAGCAGACTCCTCTGGTTTGCCAGGAGCAGCATGCAGTTCCCACATGAGGGTGAGGAGGAAGGCACAGAGCCTCTGTTGGCACCCCCAGCCTTGTCATGAAGTCCCCCTGTGGTTTGTAGGAGCCACGGGGCTGTTTGCTCCCAGCTGCAACCTACCGCAAGTGCTGTGCGCAGCTCTCCGGGCCATGCACTGCCTACCGGGGGTGGGGGTGGGGGCGGTGCTGCCTGGTGGCATGGAAAGGCTGACCTTTCTCTTTGCCTGCTGCCCAGGGGCTGCAGAGCAATTAGCAGCTTTTGGGGAAGTGTTCTGAATTTCCAGGGGTGAGAATTGCTCTCACAGCACCACAGACAGAGAGTGAGAGCTGGGTGGAGAGCTGTGTCCCACAGAACAGGAGGCTCTCCTGAACCAGGCTCACGCCTGGCTGTGTGCCATCTTTCTCCTTTTTGATGGCCTGTGGTGCTTGGCAGGTTACGAGAGGTACAACGCCATGCGGGCGGACCCAGCGCTGTGCTTTCTGGAGAAGGTGGGCATGCCAGATGAGAAGCTGCTCTCTGCGGAGCAAGGAGTCACTGACGGGACCCAGGACGCTGCTGAAAGGTGGGCAGGGGATGGAGCTGAGCTCTTGGGGGTTGTCTGACTCGCTTCTGGGGGCCATGTTAGCAGTGGGGCAGTGCTGTGGGGTGAGCTGTGCACAGGGAGGAGGAAGGAAGCAGACCGTGCATCTGAGCACAGCGGGCAGGGGGGAAGGCCGGGGGGAGCTGGCTCCCCGGTACGAGGCAGAGGGATGGCATGAACACCAACAGTTCTCTGCTCCCTCCTGCTGACAGCTGGCACAGCCAAGGGAGCTGTGCTGCTGCAGTCAGGGACTAATTCACTCTCTTACCCAGGGGCAGCATGGAAAAGGAGGAGAGTGGTGGAGAAAGGCTGGAGGGGCTGCCAAAGCAGGAGGTGAGTGGGGTTCACGGTGATCAATGCATGTCTGCTGCTGCCAGGCCTGCCCTCCCACCCTGTGCTGCGGGCTTGGCTCCATCAGCTCTGCTGTGGGGCACTGGATAATCAGTGCTGCCAGTGACCCTGCTGTGTGCCGGCTTTGCCATGCCATGCATGGGCTCTGCCCCACACTGTCTGTGTTGTCTCTGCTCGCTGGAGCACAGCTTCTGCTGTTGCCTATGTGTGTTTCCTGCAGACCTGGGCAGCATCCGCCTTGTGTGGAGCTGAGGGCGTTTGAGGACTGGGGACAGCCAGGCGCGCTGGCTCTCATACTCGGCTTCAGAATCCATGTGGGGCCCTAGCAAAGGAGTCAGGGGTGTCCCAAAAGAAATGGCCCTGGGGGAGAGGAAGAGCAGTGAACGAGGCAGCACGGAAGTGTGCAGGGTTCGTTTGAGCAGCAGAGGCTGTCGCACTGCTGCTGTCCAGGGCAGCCTGTGTCACTGTGGTGGACCTCCCCTCCAGGCCCAAAACGGTCAGCACTCCTGTCCTTGCTGCTCTGATACTGTGTGCTGAGGGCAGCCAGTGACTGCAGCCCGAAGGCACAGGACATGCAGCCCTGCCTGTTCTGCCACCCCATACCCTGCCAGGGCCAGGTGTGGGTGATTCTGTGTGGGTCTGGGGAGTATTCTCTGATGGTTTCCTCCTGCAGGACATCGTGGTTGCTGGGGTGGGCGAAGCCAGTGAGAAGCGGGACGAGCCAGCGGCAGGTGAGGCCATATCTCCCGCAGCACGGAACGTGGCTTCCCAGGGGCTGGCATGGTGCAACTGGAGCCAGAGCGCTGAGGCAGGCGCTGCTGAGTGGGAGGGACACGCTGCCGGGCTGGGAGGACGCACTGCTCTGTGTTAGTGGGTGAGGGAGCTTAACCTGGGCAGGCGCTGTCAGGGGCCCTCCCGTGCAGTCATGTGTGACCCAAGGATGGGCCCCGTGGCGGGGCAGCCAGGGTCCTGAAAAAGAGTTTTTCCAGCCAACGCCAGCCAGGGTGGCTAGAAGCCATTAGCCTGCCCTTGTCCATGCGATTACCTGATTGAGATAAGCATGCAGGGTCTCTGCAGTGGGCAGTGTGGGTGGATGCCGTGGGCTGGCTGGCCCTGCTGCGCAGCAAGGAGCTGCAGTCCTCTCCCGTGCATGGCCTGGCCCAGAGCCATCATTCCTACCCCTGTCTCTGCCTCTGAGCTCTCTCTGAAGGAAGCTCAGACATGGTGAGGCTGTGAGCCAGCAGCTTTTGGGGTGTGGAGACCCAGGGATGGTCAGCACAGCCCCCCACTCATGACTGTGATCCCCTCTGTCCCCTGTGGGAGGGGGAAGGTGGGAGGGAGCTCTTAGAGCCAGCCAGAGGGATGCAGGAACCTGTGGCTTTGAGTGTGCATTAAGTACTAATGTCCTTGCTGATGTTTGAAGCCCAGGATGGCTCCGACTCAGACAGATCCTGCTGGCCTGTCTCATCTGCCCTCACAGCCAGACTGCGGAGGCTCGTCACCGTCTACCAGCGCTGCAACCGCAAAGAGCTGCCTCCTCGTGCTGAGATGCTGGTGCCCGGAAACCATGGATACTGGCTGCAGGATGAGATGTTCAGGAGAGCCTCTGAGATGGACTCGGTGAACAAAGAAATGCAGAAAAGGTAACGCAGCAGAGGGTCCTTTCCAAAGGTGATTTAGGCCTGTTGAAATCCTTGTCACCCTGGATTTACCCAGGCAAATGTCACCATGGCCAGTCACACGGCCAGTGTGATGGAGGCACGTGGGTCTTTGCTGGGCAGGGATGCTGTTCCCGGCCATGAGGCAGCCTTGTGGCTCCTGCAGCCAGCCCAGCTGGGGAGCAGCCTCCACTGTAGTTTGTGGGTAGCAGCTGGTGACACAGTGAAAAGAAGCAAGGAAAAGAAGCTCTTCAGGGTCAAATCCAGCGTCTGCTGGGCCAGGGATTGCCCCCCAGCTGCAGCAGAACAGGTGCTGCTGAGCACTGTTGTGCACTCAGGACACACCGTGGATGAGGGGTGGCGGATGAGAACTGTCACAACCCGCGTGCATAGCCTTTCTGACCCTCGTGGCTCTCATGCTGCTGCATTAGCCTCCTCCTCGTGGCCTCAGGAGCCCAACGCTGGCATATCCTGGTTGCAGTGCACTGCCATTTCACTTGCGTCCCAGTAGGTGGAAGGATGGTGGGACCACCCTGGCACCTTGAGTGGGTCTCTTCAGAAAACAGCGAGGGTGTGCGGGGGAGGGTGATTGCTGCCAGACCCCAGTGTGCAGCCCTGGGACTTCCTGAACTGCAGGGGCTCTCTGTGACCAACAGTCCTCGACAGCTTTGTCTCCTGTGAACCTGTCCCCGTTGCAGGAACCCACGTAACTGCTTGGTATCTTTGCTGCCCTGTGCTCTGTGTTTATGGCCTCCTTGTATGGAAGCTGCTCCAGCCCACTGATCTTCCCTCTCTCCTTCCTCTGGACCTCTTCCAGTTTCACTGGCCCCTCTTCAAGATGGGGGCAAGTGGTTGTGCTGTGGACACCACAGCAGCCTGGTATTGCCTGCTCTTTAATTCTGTGTGCTTTATTGGGGAGGGTTCTCCTTACAGGAGTGTCCTAGGCAGTTTCCCATCAGCCTTTAATTTGAGGCCTTTCAACAAACTCCCCATTGGGCTGCTTCATTTGGATCATTGATTTTTTAATTAACTTTCTTCTTCTTGTTGTCTGTTTTGGAATGAAATATCACAGCAGAGGGCTTACAGCCCCCGGGAGCAGAGGCAGAAATGCTGTTCTGGGTGTATTTTGGTCAGTTGGGGAGTGCTGTGAGTGCTGTCACCCTGTCTGCTCTCCCTTGACATGTCCCAGCTGCTTGTTGGTGCTGGCTCAGAGCTGCAATTCAGAGGAGCTGAGATTTGACTTCAAGCTTTCTTCAGCCCGCAGCACTCACCTTTCTCTGCCATCGCCTTGCTCCTGCGCTTGCCCTGCAGTTTGCATCCTGGTCTCTTTGCTTTGGCCTGTTTCTCCACGCTGTTTGCCCAGGGCTGTATTTGCCCAGGACGTTCTTCACTATTTCTGTCCTGGATGGTTCCTTTGAGTGATCCCCACGAGGGGAAGCTCAGAGGGTCCAGGCCAGAGTGGAAGTTGTGCTCTAACAGTGCTGTAATTGAAACCCCCCATCACCACGGCTGATTTCTTCCATTGGGGAGAGGGGTGACACCCACCCCTGGCACGCAGGAGTCCACAGGAGTCAGAAGGGTGAATGGTGTTTGTTCCTGGGACCCTTACGACAACGAGCCCCAGTCCCAGTTTCCTGCTGGAAGAAGATGGATGAGAGCTGTGTCTGCAGGACTTTCCCTTCTCACAGAGAGTTGTCCTTCCCGTGGAGGTGAAGAGACAACTCAGTGTGGCAGGAGGCGAGTAGGTGAGATAGGTTTGTGCCTCCACAGAAGCTGCTGGAGCCTGTGCCCCATCGACAGCACAGCGCTTAGTGTTTTTTCAAACAGCCAAATGGTGAGCCAAGAGCAGAGGGCCCATGGCCTTTGCTCCTCCTTGCTGTGTGCCATAAGGCAGAGGATCTTAGGTTGTGATAATCTCCCTGGTGTGCTCCCCCTGGCAGCTCCCCCAAAACTGGTGGGCAGTAACTAGATAGTCCTCTCTGAGCCTCTCTGCCTGGTGCCTTGCCCATGCTGGGACCAGAACATGTCTCAGTGGTATTCATGTCTCTTCCCTACCTCACAGGTGGACCAGGAGGGAGCAGGCAGATTTCTACCGCACTGTCTCCTCCTTTGGGGTTATTTATGACCAGGAGAAAAAGATCTTTGACTGGGCCCAGTTCCGAGCCATCTCTCGATTGGAGAAGAAGACAGATGAGAGCCTGGAGAAGTACTTCTACAGCTTCATGGCTATGTGCAAGAGTGTCTGTGGTCTCCCACTGTGGAAAGAGGATGGTGAGTGGAAATTGCATGGCCTGTTGTGGGGTAATGGTAGGTCCACGTAGACATAGGGCAGAAATGGTCCCACTGCTCTTCTGGAGCAGGAGAGCAGGGGAGGAGTTTCAGAGACAGTTGGAGGCAGTGAGATGCCAGGCACGCTGTGGGCTTGCAGAAGCCACATGCATTTCTGGCTGCCTTGTCACCAGCGTGTACCGCCTCCCCAGTGGAATGGGAAGGTAGGGCTCCAGCCTC
Source organism: Steatornis caripensis (assembly GCA_013398225.1). Taxonomy (NCBI): domain Eukaryota; kingdom Metazoa; phylum Chordata; class Aves; order Caprimulgiformes; family Steatornithidae; genus Steatornis; species Steatornis caripensis. Next base: position 537,287 of record VZSC01019255.1, on the reverse strand, counting down.
TGCTCTCACAGCTCTCACTGAGCTCTCCCATGAAATCACAACCAACTTTATCCAAGACAGCAACCTCTAGATATGAGGGAGGAGAAGGAGAGAAGCAGCAGATCACATCTCCTCCACAGTGGAGCTAGGGGTTGTTTGAGTGATCTGTATTGCTGCTTTCTTTCTGAACATCTCTCTGCTGGCAGTGGACAGAGTCTCCACAGTGCCTATGCTGCGGCATAGCTGACTGACTAGAGAGCTCTGCTGCAGGGTAAAGGGAGTGTGAACCCACCACAGGAGGCTTGGGAAGCCGGGCCAACACGCAAGGCATCCGTTTTCTCAGAGTGCCCCACAGAGTCCCAGTGCATTGGCACTGTGCAGGACATGGCAGATGAAAAGCTACTTGGGGGCTATTTAAGCACAAAGTGATTTGCTTCTGACAGCAGCAGAACGGATTTTATCTCAGACCTGTCAGGAGGTCTAGTCTCAGATGCAGTTCCTTGGATGTGTGTGTTAACGCCTTAGGCAGGTGTTCCTCATCGAAAGAGTTGCACGAGTTGAGGGACTTAACTTCCCTGAGAACCTGCTGCAGGGCTACCAGAGGCTCAGACCCCAGGGAACCAACCACTCTACCAGCAGAGCCAGGCAGCTCCAGTACTGCTGGTGCTGCTGGACCAGAGCTCAGACAAGACTCTAAAATCCTCTGCAGCCAAGTGCCGCTCTTGGTCCAGCTGCTGAAGTCAAGCAAGTTTACTCCTATGTGTCCTTTTGGTGGCAAATGAATGGAAGGTGGTGAGACTGGGAAAAGAAGCCTCACCGGTGGCTACAAGCACTACCCTCCCACCTTACCTGCAGTCTGAGCAGGAGTTAAAACTCACCTTGCTCATCACTGCCTCTCAGTAATTCATCCATCTGTGTAACGGGGCCTTGGCTTTTCTGTCCCTGCTGTAGGTCCCCCAGACCCTGACATCTATGTGGAGCCCATCACAGAGGAACGTGCTGCCAGAACCCTCTACCGTATTGAGCTTCTGCGAAAGGTGCGCGAGCAGGTGCTGAAGTGTCCGCAGCTCCATGAGCGGCTCAAGCTGTGCCGTCCAAGCCTCTACCTGCCGGTGTGGTGGGAGTGTGGCAAACATGATCGGGACCTGCTGATCGGCACCGCCAAGCATGGCCTGAATCGCACTGACTACTACATCATGAATGACCCCCAGCTGTCTTTTTTAGATGCATACAGGAACTATGCCCAGCATAAAAGAACGGGGCTCCCAGGCCCAGAAACCCTGTGCTGCCTTTACCAGACTAACTCCAAACTCTACAGTTCCCCTCTGTACAGCCAGGTGGACCGGACTTGCGAATCCCTGGAAAATGAAGCCGAGAGTCAGATCAAGCTAGAAACCATAGACAACACTATGTCCCAGGCTGGGAGCAGTCCACCGGAAGCAAACTGTGAAACATTCATGTCTAAAGTCCGGGACATCATTTCAAGTAACTATGATGAGAGCTCTCTGCCAGACTCGTTGATGTGCATGATGTATGATGAGAAGGCCTGTAACAGCGAGCAAAGCTCCCTTGCCCGAGACAGCCCAAGTTGCACAGATGTTGGAAGCAGCATTGCTAAATTCTCTGAGGGCAAGCTGGAGGGGGATGAGGATCCATCCAGCTGTGATGCAGATGCCATGAGAGAGACTCCCTTCCTAGAGGGTTTGCAGGTGGGCTGTGAACGAATGGATGGTCAGAACGAGGAAGCTGAGCCTTCACCTTCTACCCCCAAAAGCGACCCTTCGCGGAGCGACACAGCAGAGCTCTGCGAAGCCTTGCAGCAGAAGGGAGACCTCACCAGCCCTGCGCCACTGCTGTCTGAGCACAGTGCCATGGAAGGGGTCATAAGCATGGGGCTCTACAGTCCGAGTCTTCATAACTATGAAATAAAGGTTCCTGCTGAGCAGAGGTTCATCAATCTGCTGCAGGAGAGAGGAATGGAGGCAAAGTCAGGGCCAAGTCAGAGCCACAGCGAGGAAGATGAGGAGGAAGAAGAGGATGATGATAACTCTGAGGCAGCAGCAGATGTGGAAGGCTTGAGCGGTCCCAGAACGAGGGCTGGTTGTGACCCTGAGCCTAATGAACTGGGGGGCAAGGAGCAGAGTTCTGGCCTCCCCACACCTGAGGACACTTGCCCAGAAGACGTGAATGGCGAGAGAGAGTCCTTGGGGCTGGGGACACCCGAAGGGCCGGGGGAGCCCAGGCCAGAGGGCAGGGAGGACCGTAGCCTGGATGAGGAGAGCACCCTGCAGCACTCGCCGGGCCAGGCTCAGAGCCAGGCTTTCAGCCTGCCTGCACGCCTGCTGGGAGCCCCAGAGGCAGAGCCCCCCCGTGCCAGCGGGGAGGCCTGGGGCCGGGGTGCTGAGGGGCAGGCAGGCTGCCGAGAGGCCCTGCACCCCAGGCCCCAGGGGGTGAAGCAAGAAGAGTGTGAGAACAGAGATGAGGGAGAGAAAGCCATCAGCAGCCAGAGTCAAGGTACAGTCCTGAGAGCTCCCTCTGGTTGGCAGTCACCTCTGACTGGGCTGGGAGGGACCTGCAGAGCCAAAGTGTTGGGGCTGCCAGCCCCTGGAGCAGCCTCCCCTCTGCAGGAGTTGGGGTCCCTCTAGCTGATGTGATGGGCGAACAAAGGGTCGGTGGCTATGTTTGCCAGCAGGGCTGGCCAAATTCCCCCACCCTGAGCCCCAGCAGTGCTACTGCCATGAGCATCCCATGGAATGCAGGACACCCTTCCCTTCCTGGTGAGCAGCTCTTTCTGGAAAGGCATGTGCCCTCCTCACCTGCCCAGGGTACGAGGGTTGTCAGGGATGGGAGCCACTGCAATACGAGTCCCCCAGGCTCAGCCCAGGGGAGTGCTGAGCGGCGTGGGCCTCCTGCCATGACCCAGGGCCGCTGCATTTCTTGGTGGCTGGTTGGGGAGTGAAGCCTTGTGGAGCCAGCTGGGTGCTGGGGTGGGAAGGCGTGAGGAGTTGCTGCCTCCTCAAGAGAGTGAGAGAGGCAGGGCGGTTATGGGCTCTGTTCTCTGTCGCTTTCTCAGATGGTCCAGAGAAGTACTTGGAGGAAGAGACAAAAAATTCTGCTTCTGTCCTGCCCGGGGAGATCGATGACCTTCAGGATGCCCGAGCACCGACCATAGCCCAGCTGCTGCAGGAGAAGACACTTTACTCCTTCTCTGAGTGGCCTAAGGTGAGTTTAAAGTGAGCACTGTTTGTACTGCAAGTGTGACTGTGTAGTCCTGACCAGCAGTGGCTCACGCAGACCCAGCTCTGCCTCCTGGTCCTCTGCACAGATGCTTTAACTGGGGTGCGCTTCCCAAGCACCCGTGCCATGGATACGCCTGCCCCAAAGCAGGTCCTCGCAGAGCTGAGGTCACCAGGGTTTGTCTTTAATCCTGAGATGACATAGATGAGCCAGTCATTCAAGTCCCAGCCTGCTACCGTCCGATTCTGTTTGCAGGACCGTGTGATCATCAACCGCATTGACAACATCTGCCATGCCATCCTGAAGGGCAAGTGGCCTTCCTCCAGCCAGCAGTTTGAGACACAAAGCCTGCTGACGACTCCAGCAGTAGCCAGCAGTGCCAGCAGCAGGAACAGCTTTGCCGAGTCAGAAGCCCCCGATCCCAGCTTCAGTAACGGGGTGTTAATCTCACAGGTACAAAAGGTGAGGGGGGGCCCTTGGGCAGGGGCATTCTGGGGTGAATCCTTGCCCAGAAGTGCTGAGGAGTTTCCCAGGCAGGGCCTGGGTTTTCGCTGGGCACTCTCGGTGCTGCTTGTGATGTGTAAGACATGGCTTAGGCCAGTCCCCTCCACTGAGAGCTCCTGGCGAGTTCCTCATGCTCTCAGCCCCCCGCCAGCCCTGCTCCCCTCCTGGGAAGGCAACTGTTCTGCAGCAGCTCCACAGCTCCTGCGCCTGTAGAGGTGCTTCCAGAGTCAGCAGTGGAGCACCCAGTGTGGTCAGGGGTAAAAGGGGACACTGCTGTGGTGTCCCAAAGGAAGGGGTGCAGGAGAGGGCACTGCCCTGTCTGTCACCAGCTCTCTGTCACGTCCTCTCACTGTTGGACACAGTACAGAGACGGAAGCTGCTGGCCTGGGACTCCAGCCCGGCTGCCCTGCAGCTGGCAGAGCACCCAGAGTTATAGCACCTTGGGAGATCAAAGTGTGTATGAGGGTGCTCTTGCACCATCCCTGCACAGGGAAAGAGGTGTGATTTGCCCAGGGGAAGGGCATCCTTCAGGGCTCCTGCGGAGAGGCTGTGGTCCATGGGCAGTGCGCGAGCAGCCATAATGCTCTCCGTGGCTTTCATACACACAGGAAGGTTTCCTGAGCCCCGCCTTTGCAAAGGATGAGCGGAAGCATAGGAGGCCCTATGAATTCGAGATGGAGAGAGATGCCAAACAGAGGAGCTTGGAGCAGCTAGCAGCAACCCATGTTCATCCACCCATTGTGCTGAACGGCTGGCGCGATGCAGCGGTGGACTTGTCCAGAGCCTCTGATGGGTCCCCAGGGAACTCCTCTCCTTTCCCCCTGAACACCAACATGCCCAAACTGGGGACCGTGAACACCCTCCAGGGCTCCCTGGGCATGGACTTGTCTGGCATCCTCCAGGCAGGGTTAATCCATCCTGTCACGGGACAAATTGTAAATGGCAGCCTCCGAAGAGACGATGCTGCCATGAGGAGGAGACGGGGCAGGAGAAAAAATGTAGAAGGGATGGACCTCATCTTCTTGAAGGAGAGGCCTCTTCCAACCAGGCTGCAGGTGGGTTGACGCTCCCTCATTTCACATGGCCCCAATGGAGACAGCATGATTTGTCTCCTGGTCCAGCTCTCCCCTACAGCTCTCCCCTCTGCTGCCCATGACAATGCAAGGCCTCCTCCAGGACAGCTTGGCTTGTGCTGGAGCAGGCAGGAGCAGATACTGCTCCAGGAGGGAAGAGAAGTTTCCCTCTGGCTTGCAGCCCTCTGCCTGGAGTGTTTGAGTCCTGCTAAGCATTATCAAAAGCAGCTGCCCCACCTCACGGGTGTCTAGCGTTAGAGAACATGAGGAAGGGTCCTTTACCTCATGGGAGCTGTGGCCAAGAGCTTGCTGCAGCCTTTCTCCTTCTACCCTGGGATCTACTCGAAGAATGGGGCGCTGGGAGCAAGACCAGTCTCTCTAGACCACTTTTAGGAGTGATCTGGGGGCAGCTTGGTCCTCCTGGTGATTAGGGTGTTTCCAGGTGAGTTCAGAAGCCTCTCCCAGTGCTCTCTACCCTCCGTGCCACCAGTGCTGGGGACTGAGTGGAAGTGTAATGCCATGGTGGGTGGTGATTTAAGGAGCAGGCACCTGGAATATATGGATTAATCTTTGTGACAGGAGCAGATGACCTGCTTTGGGAGCTCAGCTTATCTGAGTGCACGTGTATCACCACATGCTGCTGATGGGCTTTCCCTGCTCCTTCCTCCACATCAGGATGGTCAGGAAGACCAGCCGCAGCCCCCCCAGAACAGTCCCCTCCCCGATGGGCCAGTTGGTGCTACCTCAACTCCACAGCCAGTCCCAGCTGCAGGCAGCCAAGCAGAGAAGGCTGTCCCAAATAAGAGTCTCCTCGACTGGCTCCGTCAGCAGTCCGACTACACACTCGACGTTCCCAGCTTTGGCACAGTAAGGGTGGCCTTCGGTGTATGTGTGTCTGCCTTGTGTGTTGTCCTTTGTGTTAGGTTTTCTGCAGTTGATCTTGAGTTCAGGGCTTCCACAAAATGTCTCAAAATGCAACACTTTTCCCTGTACTGTGGCTTGTGGTGTCCATCAGGGCTGTTCAGGAGGTGGGCACAGTTCCCTGCACAGCAGTGAAGGGCACTTGCTGAGCTGCATTCTCCTGCCCCAAGGTCTGTTCTCCAGCTCCAGTGTATCTGTCTGCCCAATGCACAATTAGTCCCATGTCTTCCAGAAGCACCAGGGATGGGGAGAGAAATGGGAAAAGGGATTTGGAATGCTCAAGGTCTGTCTGTGCTGCTCCCTTTCACCTGGGGTCGTTTTAGGCAGTGTTGTTGTGTTAAGGTTCCCAGACAAGAGGAAACCTCCTCACTTCATAAACTGGACTGAAGCGGCTGTGTTGCAGGCTGCAGCGGCCGCAGGTGCTGTCAGAAAGCAGTGCGGCAGAGTGTGGAGAGCGAAGTCTGTCTGATTCTTCTTGCCGCCTCATAAGCATCCACCTCTTAGTTTCACGGGTCAGTTTGCTCCAGGTAACAGCTTATTTTGCCTGTTAGACCATGTGGTAGGCAGAGCACAGGCTGTAAAACAGAGTAGGAAGAAACGTGGTGGTAATACATGAAAGACTGTGCATCTTGGTCCTGGAGGATTGTGTGCCTGAGGCAGGGATTCCCTGGAGCTTGGAGTACAGGCAAGCCGTTAGTGTTTTGGAGCTCGTTAAGAGATGAGAGATGAGGAGCCCAGCATTTCCTCGGGCAGGATGGTCCTTGCTTTTCAAAGTCCAGAGACAGATGCAGCTCTGTGCCCAAGGCCAGACTCCCAGGAGCACGGCACAAAGCAGTCAGGTGGTGGAGCGGGTGTTGAGGTGCCTTCCCATTGCCCTTGCCTTCCGCATGCGCTTACTGGAGCTCACCCAGTCCGGCCATGCCACTGGTGAACCTCTTGCTCCCACCAAGCGCCCAGTGCCATGGGCGAGCCCTGCAGGATCTCCCCTCTCAGGGCAGGTGTCCTCTCTCCAGGCAGGATGGATTGAAAGCTGCTTTGGGGTACTGCAGCAGCTCAGCTTGTTGAAGGACAGACCAAGCTCAGGGTCTTTTCTTTGACTCTCAGGAATCAGAGCCTGCAGTAGCTCATTATAATGCTACATCTCTGCAGGCACATTGATGCTGGGACTCAGTGCACGCAGTGGGTGTGCAACAACTCAGCTGTAACGCTGTAGGCTGTGCTCCTGAAGGGCTCTGATCCCAAAGAAACATGGTGCAGCAGCTCTGCGGTGGGAACACCTGAAAAAGGAGCAAAACAAAGCACGGATGAGCTGGCGAGAAGTGGGTGGCTGTAGGAGACTGACACGAGATGGTACATGCAGACCTGTTCTCTCATTCCTTCCTACCTGTAGTTAGCGCTTCATTTACAGGTGCACATATATGAATTGGCAGCAGGTTACAGTTTAAGGATTGGAGGGGAATTAGAAAGGGCTGGAGCAGTCTAAGTGGGGGCCACTGAAAACCCCATTATACTACAAAAATCAATTGTGTTCATTCGAGAGCTGGCCTGTGGCAGAGACCAGCTTGTGCTGCTCACACTGCTCCCACCCAAGTCTGCAGGGACCCTCTGTCCCTCGGGAGCTCATCTGTGCTGCTCTCCGGCAGGGCTTGTAGCCGTCCAGGCTCATTAAGCCGTCTAGTCTCATTAACGTTGTCTTGTTTGCACTCCAGAATTTTTCAGACAGGCCCAAGCAGAGGAGGCAACGCTGCAAGGACCCCAGCAAATTGGACATTAACGCACTCACGGGAGAGGAGCGGGTGCCTGTGGTACATAAGGGTACCGGAAGGCGGGTAAGCGAAGGCCTGTTCTGTGCTCTGCCCTCAGTGTCTTGAGATGCTTAGCAGACCCCAGGCTCACGTTGGGGGAGATTTAATCCAGAGAAGCCTACGGATGGGACAAAAGTCTGGAATACATCACTGATGTACGCTATCCTGTGAAATGTGTGTGCCCGAGGGGACACAGACCTGCGAAATAAGTGACTTTGTAAAGTAAGGGAAGTCTGAGCGCTCACCCTCGCCAGTCTACGCAGACCCCACAATGGCAAAGGGATTTTTGGCTTTAAAGCCACCATCAGCATAGCCCTGGCTGGTGCTTCCCATTCTGGATTTGATTGTTCCACTTGAATTCACTGCAGTATGCCATAAATTGTAATACTGCCATGCAAATACCTTTGTGTTGTTCCTCCTTACGAGGTGCAGGCAGAGCATACCAATACCCAGCCATGTGCTGGGCATGCGGGAATTGGAGGGTTTGAAGGGCTTTTTCTTGCTTACTGAGCAAGGAGCATGGATTTTCTTGTCTGCAGTTTAATCTCAAGTGCACTGATGTTCACCTCTCTGAAGGAGAAGGGACATTCAGGGATACTTTCCACCTAGAGTCAGTTCTTAAACACACCCAAGACTGCACTAGGTCAGAAGATGATGCGACATTAATCACATCTAAAACGAAAACTAAAGAGTGCGGCAGAAAGAGGCTGTTTCAGCCACTTCTGTGTTTCCCTCTGTTACACCCACGATGGCCGTTGGAGACCTGGGTGAATTAGTGGATTTGTCTGGCTCTAAGCATGGCTTTTACAGAAGCTCTGTCCCCATCGCTTATTCAAGGGGAGGGCAATGGGATGGGCCACAGAGGCTGAACTTGCCTTTTCTCCCTGAACCACGTGTCTGGAGGCAGCAGGCACATAGAGAGTCATGCAAAGATGCATTGCAAGGGAAGAGTCTCTGCCCCAGCCAAATTACAGCCCAAAGCAGGGAGCTAGGAAAAGTGTAATCGTATTTCTTGTATTATTTTACATAACTCTTTCTGCAATAGAGGTCATCCTTCTGCTGTGTTTTATAGTTAGGGGGAGCCACGGCACCAGCATTGAAGGAATTGCCAAGGTGGCTTGATGCAAACTTGGAGTATGCTGTTGCAGCTGACTGGGCTGACATTGTTAAGCTTTCAGTAAGTTAGAGCTTTTGGAGAAATCTGTATCATGTCATCTTTTCTTCCCCCTCCCCATCCCCACAACCTTTCTCCAGTGAGGATCTGGGAGCTGCGAGGCAGGACCTCGGCTGCGCACGCGGGAGGGGATAGCTGCAGGGCCAGCAGCACCGGGAGCGCTCGTGTGGCAGAGGGAGGTTGGGCTCGTGCAGCAGCTCCAGGGCACAGCCAGGGGAAGGAGAGGGGGAGGTCAGCGCCCTGGGAACGGGGCTCGGCAGCTCAGGGTGACTGTCCAGAAAGCCTTGGGATGCTTAGGAATAGCAGAGACAAGAGAAACGCTCAAGGAGCAGTAATCCACCTCGGGTGTTGGATGGCAGGGAGTGGACAAAACACATTCTCGTGAGTCAAAAATTCAAAAATGCCTTTGGCCAAGGCTTTTCATCAGCTCCTGCAAACTCTGCCTGTGCAGCCCTGGGCCCACTAAGGTCCCCACAGGTCACCAAGCCTGAAGATTCAGACGCGGGCAGGGAGAGGGGCAGGAGGGAGCCTCGCCTCGCCACATTCATTCACCCTGTTTGTCACAGCAGTCCCTGCCCCGGTGCATGGCAGAGCCCGCAGAGGAGGAGCGCTCTCCCCTCCGGCACACTGGCGCTGCCAGACCACCCTTGCCTGCTCTGCGGGCTGGCCTTATCCAGGCTTCTCCCTACAGTCCCTCTCGCCTGCTCCCTGGTTTTGTGGCTGTGGTGGTTTGTGTGACACCCTTGCAGAGCACTGCAGGGGGAATCAATTGGCTTAGAGGTTTGTACTGCTCTCAGATTTGCTTTTAATTAGCACTGGAGATTTGGAACGGTCTGTCCCCCTCCCCAGGAAACAGCTCCACATCCAGGCTGGCGTCAGCGCCCTGTCTGGGTGGCCAGCACCTGTGCGAGCTGGCAGCTCTTCCTTACCTCCGTTTGCAGGGGACAGTCTCTTTGCCAGTAGGAGTAGCTGTGTGCCTGGCCACCGCCCCGGGCACCCGCTCACACACCTTGGTTCGGCGGCTGCATGCCCATTAGCGTTGCCCATCCCAAGACCCATCAACACTTTGCTTTTGATAAGTGTGCATCCGTCCTGGCACGTGCATGCGGAGGGACATCCGGCTGCTCTGGGTGCTTGGGCAGGTGGGAGCATGGGGTCAGCTGCCCTGCAGAGGCCAGGCGCAGTCATGGTCCCGTGCAGTTTTTCCCATGTGCAAGTGGAAGGAGAGCAGAGGATTCTCCCTCTTTGGCAGTAGCTGTGCTGTGCAGACTGCCAGGGTCATTTGATTCAAGTTTCTGTCAATGGGAAATACTTGTACTACCTAAATCTATTATCGGAAACAGTTCAGAGAGTGGCGATATTGACGCTCAAGGGAGCCACAAAGGGAAATGCTTAAATGTCTGTGATGAGGATGCTGAAAAATGGAGTTTTAAACTGTGCTATGGATCCCCCCGCACTGCTCTGTCTAACCAGACAGTCTCGCCCAGTAGTGGCGGCTGGGTTTTGGTCCCATATCTGAATGCTCAGAAGAGCCTTCCTGGCGTCTCAGCAGAGCTCTAACCAGGAGCTCCTCAGACAGCATGTCCACTCTCTGTGTGTCATCCCATACAGCTTTGCTGTCCTGCAGAGCATTGAAAATTTGGCCCTTCACGTCTCAAAGACACGATTTTTCACCTGTTGCTGAAGCCACAGTTAAAGCTGGGAAGGGAGCTAAGCTGGCATCTGACACAGAGCTGCCCCGGTGCTTCTCGTGTTGTGAACAGCCGATGCTGAGGGCTGGGGTAAAAATGTGATTCCTCCTTTCCTCCCTGTGCACTTTGACGCTGCAATATCATGCCAGGGCAGAGCGAGGGTGTTTTTCTAATTTGGCAGCATCCCTTGGGGAAAAGTTGTGCATACCTCTCAAATTCCATATCATGTAGGCAAATATTTCTGTGCTGATACCATCTGGGATGCAGATGCAAGTACAGAAAAGCTAGATTTCCTTTGACGCAGTAATAATTGGCAGGCGTTTTCTGTTGTGTGTGTTTTGTTTTCAGGGCTACTTACCGGAAAGCAAATTCAATCGCATCCTAACTGAGCCTGTGCTCCGAGATGCAGGGCCCCGCCGGAGGGGGAGAAGGCCCCGAAGCGAACTCATTAAAGGCCCCGGCATTGTAGCAGATTCTTCTTCTGGAATGGGACCATTGTTCATGAACGGACTGATTGCTGGGATGGATCTAGTAGGACTTCAGAATATGAGAAACATGCAAGGGATCCCTCTGACCGGGCTGGTTGGGTTTCCTGCTGGATTTGCAGCGGTGCCTGCCAGCGAGGATGTGAAAAGCACCCTCAGTATGTTGCCCATGATGCTGCCAGGCATGGCTACTGTACCACAGATGTTTGGCGTTGGAGGACTTCTGAACCCCTCCATGACAACTACTTGTACTGCGACTGCTCCGACTTCGTTAACAAGCACAACGAAAAGTGGTACAGCCAATGCAGAGAAAGCTACTGAGGATAAACAGAGTAGCCAGGATGTGAAAAAAGAAACTCTCTCTGAAGATAAGCCTGGTCCTAGTTCGTTTTCTAATCAGACAGAATCCGCAATAACTACCAGTAGTCCTGTAGCTTTTAACCCGTTTCTTATCCCAGGGATGTCTCCTGGACTGATCTATCCCTCAATGTTTCTTTCCCCCGGCATTGGCATGGCGCTGCCCGGCATACAGCAAACCAGACACTCGGAGGCAGCGAGCCTGGAAAGCCAGAAGCGGAAGAGAAAGAAAGCAAGAGGGGAATTGGCAAACCCGGAGCCAGAAACTGTCTCGCTGCTGGAAAAAGAAGCTGCAAACAGTCAAAACTGTACAGAGCAAACACCACCTTTGTCAGCAGAGAAGGAGCAGGACGGACCAGCAGAGGAGGAGCGCGAAGCGGCTCGCGATACCAATTAGAACTTCTGTTTCATTGAAAAAAAAAAAAAGATTGTGGCTTGTGAGTTTCTTATCCCATAAACTCTTTGTTACTTACCCTCCCGCCCCGCTCCGCCTTCATAAACCTGTGTTTCCATGAAAAATATTATCTACCTAATTCCCTGTCAGAAAAAACTCTGGTGACATACTACATGTTGATAGTTGCAGGGTCTTGCCACTTTATTAGATAAACAGTGTTGTCTAGCTAGTATGGGAGGCACCGAATTCTCGTTCTGTTTTTCCAGTCGTTCATCCCAGCCGACGATAGCAAGTCCAGTACTCGGTCACCCCCCCAAATTGCTCACTCCTTTGAGAAGAAAAAGCAGCAAAAAAACAAGAGCAAAAGAAAAGTCTTTACCTCTTGGTCTACACGCAAACAAGGGTATTTCTGTCTACAGCGACACTGAACAAAAAAGCCTGTATTTGGGGGTAAAAAGCACAGCTATAGTAAGTGCTAATGTGTATTTTTGATTTAAAGTATTTCCCTATTTTATCATGGTTACTAGAATAGTAGTATAGACAGAAGTATATAACTAATGATTGAAAATGCATATATTCATTTCTTGGAAAGGAAAAAGCATAACTGGTAGTGCTATAATTTCTCTATCACCCCCACCTCAAAGGTTTGGAGACAAACTGCAGCGAGTGAACATACGACGTAGACATTCTTTTGTATTTTTTAAAACCAAAGTTTGGTTTTATGTTAAGTGGACTTTAGTTGCCCCTTCCTCAATAGTTACAAGAACTTTTCAGCTTGAGCTGGAAAGTTTTTGCACATCTTGCATGACTTTTTTGGGATTACTGTACCTGTAGCTACCAGTTTCTCCACCATTCTGCTAGCCTTCAGTTCTCCTCTATGGCGTTAGTTCTCATCTATGGCATTAGAAGTGCTGTAAAGGTATTTTTTTCCAGCCGTGAACTGGCCACACTGATTTTAATGCTCTTATATGAACACTGAGGCTTTTTGAGTTTTTATGTTTTTCACTCCTTACCCCAGAAGCAACGTCCTCTCAGCAAACAAGGAAAAGGCTGTAGGCTGGCTTTCCTCTTTGGGGGGTCCTCCAGGAAGGGCCATTGAGACTTTCAGAGCTTGAGTTTCTTCTTTTCTAGCGTTAGACTGTGAAGAGATGACCTTGGCTTCTTTCCATTCCGTTTGCTGTTGAACAGTATTTCCGAGTCCCCTCCCATTGGCAAATAATTCCGACGTCTGCGTTTTAAATGGACAGGTTTTAATGCCGTCAGCCCCCTGCAGCTCTGGGTACTGAGACTCCTCCACAGGCAACTCTTCTTGTTTCTCCTTCCCCTCGCTCCTTGTTTAATTTTTCTGTCACTTGGGCTTGTTCTTATTTGCAGCTCATGGTTTGAGACTTGAAATAAACCCATGGTGGTGCAGCAGTGAGACAAAAGGCAGGCTGGTGAGGGAGTTGGGAGTGTGCTAGTAATCGGTTTCACATTTGGTTGTCACAATTTACTGTATTTTTTACTTATTTTCTGTTACAGTTTTGCTAATTTATCAGATGGTCCAAATGTTTTGACATAACTATTTCAGTTTGCATTATTTATTTATGATGCTTTTTGTCATTGTCTTTTATACATTTGGGATTATAAATTATGTACATGTTAAAATTAGCATCTCAAAGAAGTCTGTTACCCATGGTCTAAAAAACATTTGGTTCCTATTTTCACGGAATTTATTCCCAGTGTACTGGATTGGGTGATTTTTTTTTTAAAGTATGTAACCAATCATAATGCAACTCCCCCCGATAATTAAATGTGTTCTATTTAATAACATCCTTGTAGCATAGATACTGTATCACTGCGGACAGATTTCTTAGAAATGCTGCTATCTCTATTTAACTAACATTTTGTTCAGTTTTGCCTCCAGTGGAAGCAGAAAGGGTTTTTTCAGCTGTTAAATCCAAAATCAATATAATTTATTTATGTAAAAAAAAATCACGATTGATATATTTTTGAACCTTTTAAGTACTAACTTTCTTTTTATTCAGTAGAAGAACATGTACTTGGCCTAAATCCTTAAAATACAAATGCTATAAAACTTCATATATCTTCAAAGCCTTACTGTGAATGGATGCAGAAATCTCTTCAGAGTCCATTTCTTGTTACGGGATGGTTTTTCCAGGGTTACACATGTAAGGAACAGGGTTTAAAGTGAAATTTATTTAATTAGCCAGCATGCTCTATACCTTGTTCTTCCTTATCAGACATGTATGCTACGTCTCTGGATGTTTAGGCTTCTCTTTGACTGCTACTTTGTGACCCTTTTGCAACCCGATATACTCTGTGGATTATTTAGACTGTAAGGCGTAAGTGGCTTCTTATTTTCCATCATATCCAAAACAAATGCCAAATTTTCACCGGTTTTCATGGCTACTCACAGAAACATACATTCTTCACCAAATGTGCTAGCAAAATAAACTGTCTGTGCTCTTAAACATGGATAAAAAGAAAAAGATTTAAAAGTCAGATTTTTATTTTTTTAATTTAGTGACTAGATGATGCTTATCTTTCAAACTTGGCAGAGCCTTGCTACAGATGTATATAATTTTTTTCAGCAAATATATGTGAATGTTAAATTCACCTGACTCAGTGATAAACGTTACTTGCCTTTTTCTCAGCATGAGTCCGTTGAGAAGCTGTCAAACCCAGTGGACTTCTCCCTTCTTTAGGGTTGCTCTTTGTGCACCATGAGATGTGCGTCACTGCGGGGAAGGGCTGCTCACAGCTGACTTAAAAGGAGGTTACCGGGCTAAGACCCCCAGCCGCGGCCAGTGGCTCTTTCGCCCAGCGCCATGTGGGTTAACTGGCCGTGCGTGTGGGCTGCAGGATCACTGGAGCAGCCCAAGCTCACAGGATGGTGCGCAGGGGCTCTCTGCTGACCCGCTCTATCTGCAGGGTGGGTGGGAGCACAGAGACAAGTCATGAGGTGCCCCCGTACCAGTTGTAGTCCTTTGCACTTACACAGCACCTCCCAGCAAGAAGTGTTCGGTTCCTCTTGCTGAGATACTGAGTGCCCCCCCTGTAAGTCTTGTAAAATGCTAATAGGGGCCAAATAAATCCTTGGCATAAATCTCTATGTAAGCACCTTATGCTTTAGAAAAGTATGTATTAATGCAGTTTTTCAGATGAATAAACAGATGCACGGGAAAAGCTGATTTCCTTAAGGTCCAGGGAAAAAGGCACAGAGTAAACCCAGAGGTTTTGCTTGCTTCCCCTGCCCTTGCATAAACACCTTGTGCTGGCGTTTTGTTGCTGCATTTATTTGAGGGGAGAAACAGGAAAGCGCCAAGCAGAAGAGGCATCAGATTATCGTTTGGACAGGGGCAGAGGAGGCAAAATGGCACAAACTGAATTTCAAGTTTCCAAGTCTATCTTTAAATTCTGGCTCCACACACTGCAGCCGTGCACCCCGGCATTGTTAATGCAGAATATGTGCTCAAAGGATCTGCAGAAAGCCCACAGCGCCATGGTACACGGAGAAGCATTCATGCTGGTATTTGTGCTGTAAGGTCAGCGGTGGCCGGGGTGTGCTCTGTCTCATCCGATGAGGTGTGTTACTCACCTTCTGGGAGGAATTGGGTGGATGTGGTTGTGGAGGACAGGGCACAGGCAGGCGCTGCTCGTTCCACGTATTGTTTTGCAGAATGCAGGTGCCCTTTCCTGGAGCGTGAGGGAGTAAAATACCCTGCAGCTGCTCATCCCTGCACTCCTGTCCCTGCTTGGTTTTTATCTGGTAGGACACGGAAAAGTATCATTGCACACTTAGACAGGATCTTTCTCTTTATGGTCACAAAAAGGTCGTTAACAATTTCCCTCAGCACTGAACTATGGCTGGGTGAGCATTACCTGCCCTAAGGGCAGACACTGCAGCTCTGGCATCTTGACAAGGTTACAAGCAAGGGTTTGGGGTCCAAAATCTCAGCTGGCAGTGAGCAGAGGGTGATTAATGACGTTTGGTTTGTATCGAATAAAACTCGAGCTTTTCAGTGCATTTGTGTTTTCCACCTCTTCAGGAGCCACTTCGGCTCCAGGGCTCTGGAGCACTGGCTGAGTCACAGGACACCACTAATTCTCATCACTTTTTACAACTTTAAAACAGTATCAAGCACTTTATTGAACAGGTAAAAGTACCATTAGTGGTCCCCNTCAGTGCATTTGTGTTTTCCACCTCTTCAGGAGCCACTTCGGCTCCAGGGCTCTGGAGCACTGGCTGAGTCACAGGACACCACTAATTCTCATCACTTTTTACAACTTTAAAACAGTATCAAGCACTTTACTGAACAGGTAAAAGCACCATTAGTGGTCCCCGAGCGCTTTGCACACAGCACACGTGGCTGGGACGCAGGGCACTCGCCTGCGGGCACTGGGCAGGTGGGCAGCGCTGCCAGGAAAGGAGCTGGCCCAGCAGCCGGCAGAGCAACAGCTCTGGAAATTTAGTGGAAGAGAAATACAGCTTATCTCTTGTTTCCCTTCCCAGCTTTCTGCATAATGTGCCCTTTACAGCCTGCAGTAGCTGGCCTGGGAGCATCATCCTCGGCCTCGGGCTGTGGCTTTTGGGCTGTTTGTGGTTTCATGGTGCACCCAGGGGTGGCTCGAGGCCATCAGGGCGGTGCTGAGGCAGCACTGATTCCTGAGAATCCAGATTTCACCTCAAAAGGCATAAGAGAGTGCAAGATCTCCAGCCCAGTAGAAAATCAGTCCCACTCCGTTGGCTGGCCTCGTTATCCCTCCAGTGCAATTTTAACTAGAGGAACAGCTCTGTTTGGCAGGTTACCTGGCTCCCGTTTGCCAGTGGTCCGGACAGGGACGTGACGTTACTGGCTTAGCCTGGAATTCAATGCCAGTCTCGCTGAAAGGATACGTTTGCACCAGCCCTCCCTCGGGGGCTTTCAAGGAATAGCAGCACGAGCAACCGAGGGGAGCAGGAGTCATAGCAGACGCTCTGCAGCGTGTCGGCTCATCTCCCTCGGCTCCTGCCAAGCATTTAGCTGTTAGAATTTCCAGCTGGATATGTTGTAGCAAAAGGAGACGTTGTACAGGAATAGCCTGTACCATTTAGGAAGACAAATTTTTAAAGGAAAACCCCACAGTGACTGACTTTATTATTCCCAGAAAAAGGGCGCAGGTTTCTAACAGAGGAACAGATGCCCAAAAAGCAGGACTCAAGTCTCTCCGAGGAAGGCACATCTTTGTTCCTGAAGGAATAAATATGACTATAGGACTCTGACTGCATAGCCCAATTATCAGCAATTTAATGCATTCCCTGTTTTTGCATGGCAGTCAGTTTCCCTTGCTCTTACAGCAAATCTCAGATGTTGGATTAAAGCTGGCTTTTAGGGGAAGTAACATTTTGCAAAGCACCGAGCTGAGCCAGATCTCGGTGAGGGACCGGCTCCACCAGCCCGTGGCTTCCCACTAAATGATCGCTGGGCTTTACAAATGAACATTTTAACGGAAATCACCCCCGGCGTCTATGCGTAGGGCCAGAACTTAGGGCAGGTCAGAAGCCGCTGAGCGAGCGGGGGACGCCGGGGCTGTGTGCTACTTCCGCTCGTGAACTCGCCTCGGAGCGTCACAGCGTTCAAGGCACCGATGAGCCCCCGGGGCGGGGGGGTTCATCCCCGGGCAGAACGCTGGGCTTGCTCCACGTTTCTCCGTCCAACGACCTCCCAGCAGCTGTACCAACAGTAGCTGACTCCAAACGAACACCAAGACAGTGGTTAGAGCCTCCTCCGATATTACGTGGGTTTGAAGCCATATCCCGTCTCTCTGTCCCAGCGCCGCAGGCTCTGGGTCACTCGAGCCCCTTCCAGGAGCTGCCCCTGCGCACGGGCACGCCCGGCGCTCCGGGCGGACACGGCCCGCTCTCGGGACACCCCGGCAGACGCTCTCAGGAGCGCTCCGGCCGATCAGCGACGCCTCAGCGCCAGCAAGCCGCGCCCGACGCTACCGCACCGCCACCTCGCCCGCCTGCGCCACGGGCGGCGGCTGCGCGCGACTCTGCCCTGCGGAGCCCGCCCAGCGCTCGGGCGCGGGACCGTCCCGCCCAGGCCGGCAAAAGCCCTCTGCGCCCCCGCGGGGCTGGGGGCGAAGGGGGGAGCCGAGGGTGTGCTGCGCGCGCCCGCGCGCGTTACACGGGGCTGCGGGGCGGTGCGGGGGAACTGCCGGACTCCCCCGGCTCCCGCCACGGACCGGGCTCGCCGGCGGCGGCCGCGTGGGAAGGCCGCTCCCAGCCGCGGG
>VZSC01019255.1:489931-508763 GCA_013398225.1 Steatornis caripensis | reverse complement strand
GTGTGATATTCTATGCTTTTGAATATTATCTATTTAAAATTAAAATTCCTTGGAAGCATAACTGTGAAGTTAATTAGAAGGCTTTGTTCAATGAAACCTTAGTTTATTCCAGTGCTAGGTTTTCAAAATAGTTTAGTGTCTTAATTTGATGCTAGTCACAAGCCTCTGTTCTCTTAGCATGGAATTGCTGGAAAATCTGGAAGCATTCAGAAAGAGCATCTCTGGACAGAGAGATTCTCTGGCCCCTTTTTATGATAGTGCCTATGGGTTGTTCATCGGTTCCTCTCTGCCTTGCTAGTAAATAACATATTTTTGGAAAGACGCTGACTCTTCACTTTGAAAACTTTCCTGTACTCCCTCAAACCGTGCCTGGTTTGTGTGGTCTCATCAATGTGTTTGGTTGTGTGGTCACCTGTTGTAGCATCATCCTTCCTACTACCTTGCTCCTAGCAGATATATTTTTCTGCTGAGTGTGCCACTGTAGCTCTTGCTTTTTCCTGCATTTGTTCCAAAATCTACATAGCTTCTCAACTCTGTTAGGAAAGGAAAAAAGGAAACAATGTTTCTGTATATTTTAGGTTTTCCTCAGTTCTGTATGCTAACACAGGTTATTGCCTGATGAGGAGAGCTCAGTATAATTAGCTTCTGTTCTTTTTATTTGGGTGGTCGTGTTTTTGTTGGGTTTTGAGGATTTTTTGAAACTGGATATTAATTTATGCAAACAAGGCTTTCTCTTTGTGTTCTTCTTCAGCTCTTGTGCAC
Organism: Steatornis caripensis; assembly: GCA_013398225.1. Taxonomy (NCBI): domain Eukaryota; kingdom Metazoa; phylum Chordata; class Aves; order Caprimulgiformes; family Steatornithidae; genus Steatornis; species Steatornis caripensis. The sequence continues at coordinate 508,001 of VZSC01019255.1, read as the reverse complement.
GCAGCCCTATGGAAAGTATTCTGAGTAGAGTGAAAGAAATAGGTGAGACGTTCTGTCGCAGCTACACTCAGTCAACAGATGAACAGCCAGGATCTCATATAGGTATGGACATGAACCGCATGAAGGTCAACAAGGGCAGGTGCAGGGCCCTGCATGTGGGTCGAGGCATTCCCAAGCACAGGTACAGGCTGGGCGGAGAATGGATTGAGAGCAGCCCTGAGGAGAAGGACTTGGGGGTGTTGATTGACGAGAAGCTCAACATGAGCTGGCAATGCGCACTCACAGTCCAGAAGGCCAACTGTATTCTAGGCTGCATCAAAAGCAGCATGGCCAGCAGGTTGAGGAAGGGGATTCTCCCCCTCTGCTCCACCCTCGTAAGACCACCCCCTGCAGGGCTGGGTTCAGCTGTGGGGCCCCCAACATAAGAAGACCCCAACATGGACCTGTTGGAGCAAGTCCCCAGGAGGCCATGAAGATGATCAGGGGGCTGGAGCAGCTCCACAATGAAGACAGGCTGAGAGAGTTGGGGTTTTTTGTTTAAGAAGAGAAGGCTCTTTGGCGATCTTATAGCAGCCTTCCAGTACCTGAAGGGCCTACAAGAGAGCTGGAGAGGGACTTTTTACAAGGGCAGGCAGTGATAGAATGAGGGGTAACGGTTTTAACTGGAAGAGGGTAGATATAGATTAGATATTCAGAAGAAATTCTTCACAATGAGGGTGGTGAGACACTGGCATAGGTTGCCCAGAGAAGTTGTGGCTGCCCCCTCCCTCGAAGTATTCAAGGCCAAGTTGGATGGGTCTTTGAGCAACCTGGTCTGGTGGAAGGTGTCCCTGCCCATGGCAGGGGGGTTGGATCTAGGTGATCTTTAAGGTCCCCTCTAACCCAAACCATTCTATGCATTATAATTTAAAGGAAACTGAACATAAATAGGAAAATTATTATTGCAACTGTTTGTAAAGTTACATCACTAGAGGTATTAAAATACCTAATCTTTTAAAACATTCCAGAATTTCATGCTGTTCTTGTGACTAGTGGATTTCTGAACATACTTGTTTGATTTGCAAAGCCTGTATGTACACACAGGCACTAATATCTTAGAGAAGGACAAGTACTGACCAATTTAGTCTAAGACCATTTGTGCAAACAGCATTGGGCTTAATCCCTCTTGGTTTTAAATTTCAGATTTTGCTATAAACCGATTAAAACTGGCAGAGATCTTGTACTATAAAATCTTGGAGACTATAATGGTGCAAGAAACACGAAGACTACATGGGAAGGATCTGACTGTAAGTAAAGAACTGGGAAAAGAGGAGAATGCTTTTTGTAACCCTTTCTAGGACGTTATGTTCAGACAGTTCCAGAGCAGAGCAGCCTGCATTAAAGCCATCTGCGTATATTGTTAATATTAAAAAATGGGAGATACGTGGAAGGTGCCTAAATGTAGGTTTTTACTGCTATTAAAATGGTATAATTCTGGCATAACTAACCATCTTAATTTGTGTTGACTTTTAGAATCATGACTTTATGGACAGATAACTTTTATTCTCCTCTTTATCCAATTAACAATCAATACTTCATGTTAGATAGCAAAGCATTTGCTCTGCTTTGTGATTCACAATAAGGAAGCCATTCATTTGGCCATAGTATGAAAAATGTGATGGTTTTGGCACTGTTAGTTTTCTTCTAGTCTTTACCATTCTAGACTTCACTCTGAAAAGAGGAGATTTTGGAAGGTAGGAAGGTAGAAGAAAGTTGTAGCTCTTCTCTCCAACAATAAGCTATGTAGTATTAGTGCCACAAAATTCAAAGTTCTGTTTCCCAAACCTCAGATCATTTATATTTTCTGTAATCTTTTCAGGCTGTCTTGGAACAAGATGTCTTTCACCGCTCTCTCATGGCATGCTGCTTGGAAATCGTGCTTTTTGCATATAGCTCACCTCGTACCTTTCCCTGGATCATTGAGGTTCTCGACCTCAGGCCATTCTATTTCTATAAGGTAAATAAATATTGGTTTAGGACTGGATCTGTATTAAAAATGGCACATTACTGATTGACAGTCTAGAGTATGATCCTCTTTCTTCCTAGCTAATCATATAGAAGGACTGATGTTAATGTGTAATATGCCTATTGTAAATTCTGGCTGTCCTTAAATATATCACCTGGAATGCGTAGTGCCGGAGTTGAAGCTGAAATCTAAAGCATAAAAACCATTTTGTAAATGGTACTTAATTGTAACATACTGTTGATCAACTTTTAGTTCTTAATACATATACACTTTTAGTAGACTAAAGCATTCTAGCCTGTGTTTTGACCGTATTCATATTTATTGACTGCAAGCTATAGTTCTGCTTATGAATGATAAAATAGCAATAATATTCTTTGTCTTTGGCTACTACCCCTTAGCACAGGCTTGCTCTGTTAAATTTTTTTTTCTTCTCCATTTTGTTTTATATAACAGAAAATAAAATCTCTTTTCCTGGGTGTTCTCTATTTTTGCACTTTTTTAAAACCTCATTCCCCCCTGCCCCCAATGTCATTTCTGTTCTTTGTCTTGTTTGATCCTTTTATCATCTATCCGTATGCCCCCTGTTTTTGCTAGATACCTATCGGCTTGCTGCGGTTAGTCCTGAATAAATCAGAAGTAGTTCTCTTTAGATGGTAACAAAAAATTGAACTCCGGGAAAGCTGTTTTATTTTCTGTTCTCATTCTTCCTTCTTTAGTCCTCAGATGTAGGGCAGTAGTGAAATGAAAACAAATCTGTCAATATTGCTACGGCTGTTGGCAGCCTACATCAATACCAGATGCACTGGTGCAGATCCAACTTTGTGGAACAGATTTATGTTTGATCTGCATTTTCTTTGCTATTCAGTGTATGTTCTTGAGGCACTTGTACTTGAAAAAAAATACCATCACAGAGACTTCACATGAGAGCGACAATATTTATTATTCCACTTGTGCCATTTGTAACTTTGTTCTTTGGGTGCTTAGTTTCTGTAGTATAAATAGGTAAACACATGAATGAGTCCTCCATAGACGCTTTATGGCATTTCCATCTCTGGAGTTTTAGAAAAACAGACTGCATGTTCCTGTCAGAAATAACAAATAAAGTGGATCTCACATTGGAGCTTAGAGGTGGAGTGTGATATTTCAAGGGACCTTTCAACTCTTTTCATCCCTGATTTGTACATGTTATGGGTTCTAACCTTTTCTTAAATGAAACTTTAAAACAGTAGTTTTCAACCCTTTTTGTTATGGGCTGCTTGTTTGAAAGGAAGGAAAGCTTAAATGCTGGGGTTCTCACATACCCAGCCTAAGCGGATACACCTGCTTATACCTTCCCAGGGATGCTGCACATGCTGCATGAGTGCCCCGTGTGCTTAGTCCTTTCATTCTGTACGTGCTTAGTGATGGTGAGAGAGCACGTTAAAACCCCTGGAGTGGGTTGTTCTGCATTGATGGGACATCTGCTGTCCGTTTCTAACTCCTGAATTGTCTTTGGGAAAGGGGGCTAAAAAAAAAGGGATCAGAAGAGGGTTGGGGAAGATAAAGATTCGAGGAGGAGGCTGCAGCATTCTACATTGAAGAGAAGTTTCAAACGGCATCCTGAAACAAATACCGATTTGATAGTGTTAAGTATGAGCAATATGAATTTGCTTTTGTACGTGTGTCTTGTTACTGTTAGGTAATTGAAGTACTGATTCGGTCTGAGGAAGGACTTTCCAGAGACATGGTGAAGCATCTCAACAGCATTGAGGAACAAATTCTCGAGAGTCTCGCCTGGACTCGGGACTCGGCACTCTGGAGTGCCCTCCAGGCCTCAGAAAACAAGGTCCCAACCTGTGAAGAAGTACGTTACTGTTTTCCTTTTATTAGGAAATTCAAGGGTTTTTTCTTACTGTTATTTTATACAGAAAACCGTTCAAGTGAGATAATTGCTGCAGGAAAACTTCTATTAATAGATTGGCACAAAGAAGGGAAATCTATTTGTTATCTTACGTTGACATTTCATATCTCTCAGGTAATATTTCCCAGTAATTTTGAAACAAGCAATGGAGGAAGTGGGCTTGGACATTTGCCGATGATGCCGGTATCTCCTATAATTCATCCTCGAGTGAAAGAGGTTCGAACAGATCTTGGTGGGAGTTTAAGACGGGGTATGTTCAAGGTTTCTGATATGATTTGAATGTGTGAATTTGCAGGAAGGGGTTTAGACTTCTTTGTAATTGCAAAAAGCGGTCTTGAATCTGAATTAAGCATTCAGAATTGTGAAGCCTCTTATTTGATCAAGGCACAGTCTAGATGCTTCCGGTCAAACCATTGCTGTATCTTACTGGCAGCAGACGTTGGTGATAATGCTTCACTTCTGAGCTGGAGCGGGTTTTGATGGTGTTTTGATGGAAGGATTACCTTACTCTCGGGTGGGTTGTCATCTGATGGATTACTGTCCTTTGTTGTTCAGATTTTTCCAGGGTTATTTTTTTTTGCTTGTTCTCAGTGAGTTTGACTGGATTTTAAGTTACTTTTTTTAAAGTATAACCTTTGCAGTTTCCCTTGTTTTTGATAGCTTTCATTGTATTCATATTAATTGTTGCATTCATATTAATGTTTTTTTTCTTCAGACCCCAGTCTCCTTGTCTCTGCTTTTTCCCCCCCAAGTCCAGTTATGATTGCCGCTGTCACCACTGCATTGTGCAGTGACAGAGGTGCATTTATTCCTCCTTCCTACAGAACTTTTTTTTGCAGTAGGGGAGGACAACACTTTGCAGTGTTCTTTCCTCTGAGGAACTGCTTTGCTCTTTGCAGATTCCAAGGTATCACACAGAACTGTCTCCTGACAGTGAGGGTGCAGAGGCAGTGGCAGCACTGCTATTTCTTTTTCTTACTTCCCTTGTTAGGAATTGCTGCTTTCATTGTAGCCCAGACAGTAGTCTGTAGGTTCTTGCTGGTGCACTGTGAACTGATTGGTGTTGTGATGTTCTCTCCTTTTGCGTTTGTCTGGCAAACTGCATTACAAGGCTGCTTGGGTTTTGGTGGCTTGTTTTTAAATACTGTTCAGGAAAGAGAGGTATAAGGAGTTGCTGTAGATGTTATGGTTAGTTGTTTGATGGAAGGGAAAGCAACTTGGAGGTGATGTCTTTTATATGGGTATGGCGGTGTGAGACTTTATCTTGTATATGAGAATCTGGTACCAAACGCCTCTCCTAACTTCAAATGGGAAATGATGGGGATTTGAAGTGTTTATTTGCTTCTGGTACCAAGAAAACCATCCTGGCAATCAGTCTTACCTGACCAGTTACCCAGAAGGTTTCTGGTTCGTGGGAAATAGAAAACTGCTGTCACTGGTATCCTCACAAGTGACTAGCAGACTTCAGCAGAAATGCAAAAAGCCAGAGGAGTGGAAGCCTGTAAGTTAGTATTGTGGACTTGAGTCTTACTACTGGAGCAAATGTTTGAAAGCAACAGAAAAGACCCAGAGGAACTGGGGGTGGATGAGGGTGGAGGCTTTTGACTGGAGTTACTTTAGAGAGAGTTTAAAAGCCAGAACATACAGAAGGCAGGATATCCAGGGAATGCAGTCAGTGTTCCTGTAGAGGGATGTGTTCAGAGGAACAGCACTTGCAAATACTACTAATCTGCCAAGCAGGCTGGAGTAGGTATCTGTTATGCTGCGTGTTCCTTGGTCTCTGCATATTAGCTTGGTTACTCTTGTCTTCCATGTGCTACCTGATTGTGAAACTGAGCTGTCTGGGATGACTACAAAATAAAAGGAGACAGTTAAAGGACTAGAAATCTTGTTCATATCACCTAAGAACAGTGAACTGTGAGATTGGGTCTTAACTAGAAGTGATTTCTTCTACTCTAGTTTTGTAGTTTGAAGCTAAGTCTTTTCCCCTCCTGTAGAGAAGTATTCCCATTAAGCTGCTCCTCTTAAGCTTTTGTGGGGGTTTTCTTTCTCCTTTGTTTACTAGACTTGCAGCCATTGTCACCAATCTCTGTCCATGAGCGTTACAGTTCTCCTACAGCTGGAAGTGCTAAGAGAAGGCTCTTTGGAGATGACAGCCCCAAAGAAATGCAAATGGGAAAAATTTTAACCGAAGGAACTAAGTTGACAATTGCTCCAGCATCAAGCATTGCTGCTGAAAATGTGTCAGTTTCTCCTGGCCAAACAGTACTGACCATGACAACAGCTACAGTACCAGGAAAAATGGGACAGAAGGTTACTATCCCACTGCATGGTATGAATTCCTCCCATTTTTCTTCTTTACTAGATGTTTTCCTTGCTCTTAAGACCTGCTTACACTATGCATCTTGAACATGTATCACTTTTTCTTTTTTTGAAAGAACATGTATCACTTTCTTAGAAAAAACAAACCCCAAAACCTTAAGTTCATACTGATACCTCCTTCTGTGGAGACATCTGATACCTGACAAGCACCCAGAGGATTCCTCCTTGCAAACAAAGTTGTGGAGTTCTTGCTTCTTCCCGTTACACCTCACCACGGATTAAGCGATACTTTGGTTCTCAGCTCTCATAATGACTTACTACTGTTTGTCTTAACTTTGGCTTACTGTAATCTAAAAAGGCTCCGGAATTCCTGGATAAGGGCTACGTATTAATATTAGCAAAATAGTGGGGGATTTTTGTTTCATTGAAGTTGGATGATGCTTGAATTTTCTGGAAGTGATACATGAGAAATGAGTCTTGTAGCCTTAATTTAAAAACAGAATCTATAGATAAAGATGAAAAGAAAAAAAAAAATCCAATTTTTCATGTTTAAGGAGATTTTCAGCAAGAGGATTTGACTACTGAGAAAAGTAATGAGGACTGCATACAATGTGCTTGTCGGGTTTGCAGAATAATACAAAAAAAGAAAGGGAATGCCCACCTTCCCCGAAAGAGTGAAACAGTGAATACAGAAATTCTGATTTCTTCTAAACTTTGTACTTTCAGATCGTTTTAGAAATGATCATTCACGTTCATGTTCTTCATTTAAGCAATACCAGAAATGTAATTTTTAACCATTTCTGAGTGATTTCTAATTCTTTTAGGATCCAGTGCAGAAGGATGAGATGTCTTTAGTGTGAAATGCTTGTGAATGAATTTGATTTGCAATTTAACTCTGCAGCATGAGGAGAGCAAACAGTTTATTTCTGGATGTGTATATCCTCTCCAGGTATTGCAAATGAAATGGGTGGGATCACACTGATACCCATTTCGATGAATTTAGGTCAGCCATGTAAAATGGAGGCTCAGGCTCCCTGCCACCCTCAGGTGAATCAAGCACAAGAAGTGCATCTGTCATCAGCAAGCAAACCAAAGAAAACGGGATCCTTGGCACTGTTTTACAGAAAGGTAAGTGTCTTTATTAGGAAGTCAGGCTTTACTTCTGTTACTGGCCATGCTGGAATTTGCATCCTTGTGCAGTTTTCATTACCTTTCAGTCTTCATGTACCTTTTCTTTGGCATGAGCAGATGTTACATACCTGAGAGGAGAAGAGAAAGGATGTTGTCAGGTGTTGCAGAGAATCCAGTTTTTCCCCCTTCACCTTCCCATAAGATGTTTCATGGGGTTTTTTTCTTTTAATTAGCAGCTTCTATAAATAACTACCTAAGAAATATCAGTAGTTTTTATTTCTCTTGTCTATTTTACAAGGGTTAGACATATCAGGAATGAGATTTTTCTCCCATGTCTTCCTCATTCAAACCTGCACTGTTTCCAATCCTGCACCTGGAGATTCTCATTTGCTGTTGTTCTGAGGTCTACCCAGTACTGCTGATCTTGCTGGTTTGGGGCCTCAGAAAGCAGTGATGAATAACACGCTATCTAAAAGTTTCTAGAAAGAAGGAACTTCTTGAAATAATGAAGGATTTAAAGGGTAAGTTTAAGTACTGGATGTGCTTCAGAGAAACTTCATATTATGGGTTTCTAGTTGCTTTCATTTCCAGTGTGGGGTACGTGAAGGGTCTTTGGAGGAGGCAGGGTTAACTTGCGTAAATATCTGCAGAGAATATATGCCTAAATTGATATCTAAAAATACTACGAGAGTTTTTGGTATTTTCTTACTAGAGAAGTTATTTTCAGAGGTTTTCCCCTTTTAGGGTATCTACATTGTAAACCTAGAGAATTCTACATTGAACAACTTCAAGATAAATCTTAATACAGAAACAAATTCCTGGAAACACTTGTAAGCCACATCCTGTGTCTGAACTATTGGTTCTTTAATTATGATAGTGACAATCTTGCTGTCTCTCTGAGAATGGATTACGAAGTGATTAGCCAGCTGCCAGGCATGAACTCTGGCTGCATTTTGGAAGCTTTACTCTCAGTTGGGCAGTACTTCATCTGTAGCCATGTATTTGACAAACCATGTGGTAGGCAACATACTCCTCTTAGTTATGAAGGAGAACTAAAATAGTCATTTAAATTTGTCTTTAAAATTTGACCTTTTATTTACAGTGATCATCATATTCAAAATGATAGTTTTTCCCTACTTCTACTTTCTTGTTTCTGGTTCAGTAGAGCAAGTGAGAAGAAATTAACTCTTTCTGCTTTCCAACGTAAAGAATGTGCCTAGTTACTATCCATGAAGCGAGAACTTGTGAATAAATTGAATGTTGCTATGTGCTGGCATGTGAAAAGTGCTAATGTTGCACTTGATAGTTATTTCATGTTTTGAGACAGATTTTTGGTGATTGAAAAAAAAATCCATTGCTAATCTAAGGTTATACTTCATGATAATTGAAGTATGTGCTGCCTTTGTGCTTCTTGGAAGTGCTCCGTTATAGTGAGTGATACGGTGTAGAAGCTATAGTCGTAATCTTTTTAAGCGTAGCTCATATAAGCATTAGAGATCCAACATCTGAACAGAGTTGAGAGCTTAGTGTTTGAAGACATTGTCTTGGGTAGAGGGGAGAAGTTTTGCACAAACGAACTATTCAAATGCAGAACAGCTCTACTTTGAGGACTTTCCTTTTTGCAGGCTAGGTTAAGCTCAATGGCTTGACTTTTTATTGTGTGTCTCTTTCTTCCAGGTTTATCATCTGGCAAGTGTGCGCCTGCGTGATCTGTGCTTAAAATTGGATGTTTCCAATGACTTGCGCAGGAAGATATGGACATGCTTTGAATTCACGTTGGTTCATTGTTCTGATCTAATGAAGGACAGACATTTGGACCAGCTCCTCCTCTGTGCCTTTTATATCATGGCAAAGGTAACGTGTAGTTTTAAGAAATTCAGGAAATTTTATGTCAATTCAAAGTGTAAGTTGTGTTCACAGTTTACAATTTGATTCCTTTATTCATGTCCTGTTACTGGAGGGAAGGGAAAAGTCCTTCCTAGTAGTGGATGAAGTCCCAGTGTATTTTTTCCTTTGTTTTGCATAATCTTAAAAGTTCCCATCAGCTAGCCATTTGGTTAAGAGAGGGTTTTTCTCCTCTTCCTGAGCTCATTCACAATGAGCATTGGTCAACAAGACAAAGTAGTGTGTGGTCTTATTGCCCCATATTTGTGTTTTCTATTCTGTTGGTCATCATCATGATTTATGTCATCTGAACTAAAAACGCCGTTACAGTTACATAATTATGCAGGTGCAAAAATCTGCAGGAGCTCACAACCTTATGTATGGATGGAAATTTTATGTTCCACAAAATTCCTCTTAGCTTTTGAAGATTCAGGTTGACGAATTGAGCTGTTACTCATACGTCTTCATTTCTTGCTCAATTTGCCAGCGTTGATTTAAGGTGTTCTTAAGTTGGATTATGAAACGGGAATATTGGTTTGACTCAAACTTGAGAGCTGATGGTTGCAATGGCCATATTCTCATCACCAGAACTAAATCTTAAAATTATGCATTCAGAGTAATACTCATGAAAAAGATGTATAGAGGGAAGCTAGTTGAGTAGACTGGACCTGAGCAGCCTGACCATGCTGCTTGCACTTGGTCTCCAATAGCCTTTTCTTTTCCAGGTAACCAAAGAGGAAAGAACATTTCAGGACATAATGAAAAGTTACAGAAATCAGCCACAAGCGAACAGCCATGTGAGTAAATAGTATTGCCTTCCCTTTTTATAAATCCCAGATGGAGGTGGCTTTTCAAATGTTTGTACTCATTAAGGCAAAAGTCAAATCCTCTTCAGTGTTATATTCATTCTTATTCAGACGGATTTCATCTAGTCTTCTGACTTCCGTGTTTTCCTTGACAAGAGTGTTATTCCCTGGTGTTCTGTAGGTTTATAGGAGTGTCTTGTTGAGAAATATTTCTGCCGATGTCCTATTGGACGAAAACGCAAACCAGGATGTGGACATGACAGAAGGTAGGTACAGCAAAGTAATCTGCTGTTTTTAAAAAAGTACACTCGGGCTTTTAAAGAACTGAACTGTCAAGTAATATGTAGAGGTGAAGCGAGTTTTACAGTTTCAAATGTATTAAAGTAAAAAATGTATTGTTGAAAAAAATTTTTGTCAGTAGCCCTCCTGTGTGTTAGATATGGAAAATATGCTTCCTAGTTGGAAAAAAATTTTAATTTTGTTTTCTTAAATTTGGTTGCTCAAGGTTGAGGTGTTTCCTTACTGTGTCGGTGACATTGTAGTTCTTCTTGGACAGCAACACTGGTTAACAAAGAAAGATGAATACCTGGAATATTATAACAGTTTTTTTCTTAATATCATCCATCCTGAAGGCTTAAACAGGGAGAACTTGTTTCAGAAAATAAAAACAGTGACTAAGACCACCGTTTTCTTATATTCAGGTTTCTTTTAAATAGTTGGTATTTTCTTTGCTTTGGGTTAGAGGAGAAAAGGGATAAGAGTAGTATTTGATAAAAGCATGAAAATTGTGCTATGTCTGTACTGAGAGGTCACAAGCCCATGTATGGACCCACGAGCAGAGCAGATCTGCAGCCAGGACACATGCAGAAATTTAGAAAACTGTTCCGTATGGTAAATTCTCACTGTGGGTGGGATTCAGCTGCTTGAAACAAGTATTAGAGCCGTTTTTGAATGCCTTTTGAGGATTCCACCAGGGTCCAGGACAGTGCTGATCTACAGGAGGTTCAGCATCCTGTCTAGCAGCTCCACAATTCCTGGATGTCACAGCATCGAAAGTGGCACTGGGCTCTGGTGTTTTGCCAAATGTACTCGGTTACAAAGTTCTACAGTTGCTTTTCCTGCCAGACTTTCTTCAGTTAAAGGATTCGTGTTTCCTTTATCTGGTATTAACTGCTGCTCTTTTGACACCAGCTTAACAGGGGCATATGCTTGTGTTGTGACACAAGGCAGATGCACTAAGGAGTTACACCCAGGGGTCTCAGCTGAAGCTTTTGATGTTTGTCTCATAGTGCAAGAGGCTTTATTCTGTGTTGCCCTGTTTTTCTTGGCAGAAAACAATATGGAGCATGAAACATAGAAGGTTGTATTCAGTAGCGGTCTGGCTTAATTAGGGGAGAGAAAACATTAATGGAAATATACTTGTTGTGTGGCTGCGGCTTTTTTCACTGAACAAATGGTGTCATGGTTTCCTTGCAGCAGGCATGAGTTGAGTACGAAGCTATTCTTTGCCAGCTGATTACTAGAAATGTTCAATGAAGCTAAAAGCTGGGAGTTTTGAGGGTGCTTAAAACTTAATTTCAAGAGCAACAAATGGCTTTGTACCACTCCCCAAAAGAAGCATGGGAAAAGGGGTCAATTGTGCTACAGTTTTTTGCTACAGCTATTTCCAAGTTTGGAATAAAGATTTATGTTGGCCTTTTTAGCCGTAATCCACTAGACTGTTAGCAGCAATTTGTAGCTCCTCCTAATGTTCATAACCACCTACAGGACACCCTGCTCCTGTCTGAAGTATATTTCCTTAATTCATCTCTTAACTAGTCTATGTATGTATGAGTTCTTGTCAGTGGATATTGTAAATTTGAATCTGAAGCACTCACTTTGCTGATACTATGTTTCTGAAATCTGAAGCTCTCTCTTATTCTTAGACTCCTCGGTGAACGCTGGCGGTTCCTCAGGACGATCCACAGCAGAGAGCTCCAGTGAGTCAGGAACAGAGGAGAGAGGAGATCTTATTAAATTTTACAATGCAGTCTATGTAGGAAGAGTAAAATCATTTGCACTGAAGTATGATATCACAAACCAGGATCATGTAGTAAGTAAAGTATTTTGGAATTTTGCTCTATCTAATAATCAGACGTGGAGTCGTTTTTCCTGGCAGTTAAACATATGTTGATAATTAGTTCTGTTATTCACCTGGTGTGGTTATACAGGTCAAATAGTTGTAGGTAATGGTATGAGGACTCGCTTTAACAGTGTTTCAAGAGGACACATGCAGATGCAGTTCAGTTTACAACCCCATCTTCAGCTTCTTGATAGCAATGCAACACCCATTTGCTCAAATGCCTGAGGAGCATCTGTGTAACGCATCTGGAAAATAAATTTGTTCTGTTTGGATACTTGATCTGTTGTTTAACTGTTACAGGATAAAATCTTCTAAAGATAAAGTGGAAGTGTATTAGTCTTTCCTTCTGTGAAGTTTCTGCTCTTAAATACCTTCTGATTCAGCTCCTATTCAAATTTGTCTCTCTTGCAGATGGAAGCCCCTCCCTTGTCTCCATTCCCCAACATTAAGCAACAGCCAGTGTCTCCTCGAAGGATCTCTCAACAGCACTCCGTTTACGTTTCGCCTCACAAGAACGGTGCCTGCTTGACACCTCGAACTGCTCTACTGTATAAATTCAATGGGAGCCCTTCCAAGGTAGAAAGCAAAAAGGTTGAAAGGGGTCAGTTTGAGAGAGGGTTAATTAATCTCCTAACTGGGATGTGTTCTAATGCAGTGAGGTTTCCTTGAACTAGTCTCTCAGTTTGCAGTGAAGGGTAGAATTCTGTTTGTGGAACCCATCACTCGCTCAGCAGAGAGTTTCAGGATAACTTTTTGTTCTCAGATAATTGAAAACCAGAGCAAATTTGAAATGGAGTTGTAGTAACTCATGATTTTTTATCTTGATCGCAGAGCTTGAAGGACATCAACAATATGATAAAACAAGGTGAACACCGGAGTAAGAAACGAGCAATAACAATTGATAGTGACACTGAATCCCCTACAAAGCGACTCTGCCAGGAAAATGACGATGTTCTACTTAAACGTCTCCAGGATGTTGTCAGTGAAAGAGCAAATCATTAAAACAGCTGGTTTTCTGTGGGATCTCAAAGCTCTGGAGTTGGATACAGCTGTTGTGCTATTTATTTCTTGCTTTTCTATATAGACAACTGCCAAGTTTCTTTAACATTGAACTTTTACCTGACTTCCACAGAACGTAAAAAGCAAGTGTTAAGTAGTAAATGCCAGAGAATGAAAGGTGTTTATGACCTTAATTCTCAAATGCCATGCTGTGCTGTAAGTCACTCTTAGCTGTTTTAGCAAAAGAGTGATTTGTAGAAAGCCATATTGTGTGTTCTCAAGCCTAATTTAGAGCATCGTGAGTCTTGAGTGTAACTCAGTAATACTGGTTTTATTTTTGGAATAAGAACCATAAAGAAATGAGTGAAGTCAGTTGAGTTTCCTCAAGCTTTTGGTATTTGGGGAAGAAACTTTAAAAGTGCCTTATTTTAAAAGAGTGTGGGATTTTATGCATTATTTTACTGTGGAATAACTGGAGTGAAGAACAAATTGATCATTTAGCCTCACGAACAGCTGAGCAGTTTTGAACTGTACAATTGTGCTGTGCTCCATCTCCTCTCAGACCTTCAGTAAAAGTGTATGTTATGACGTGGATCAGACAGCTTTTGCAATAACAAAGGTAATAATAACAAAGTACAAATAACAGTGACTTAAATTGGACCCTGACATCTGATAAAGCACTGAGAGATACGGTTCAGTGAGTCTGAATTACCTTTCTCTCGAGCCGGTGAATGCTCCACAGGAGCTGCTCCTTTCCCCATGGAAGCCTGATAGCAGCCCTGCTGTAGAAGCTGTTCATACGTAATGCAGCTTACCCAGGAAGACGTACAAGCTGGTTACAGTTGGAGAGCAGCTGGGGCTTTGACCATGTTACAGCTGTTCAAATGCACAAATTCATTTAGCAGATTGTATCTCTTTGTTTTATTTTCTCCTGAAGATCTTAGCCTCTTGTGTAGTATCTACACTGAATGTGAGCCCATCAGATAAGGCATGTTTGTATATATGGGGGGGTTTATAGCTATTTAAGGCTTGGATTAATTGGAAGTGTGTACATTTCCAGCATATAATTCTTGTAACTAAGTTTTTAACGTCTGGGGATTTGGTAGGGTTTATTTTACCGAAATGGAGAAAAAAGTCAAGGTTTATTCACTACTGTAAATCAGTAGCTTGATCTTACTTCATAATTGCATTTAAGATTAGAGCCATAGAGAAGCTTCTCAGCACTGTATTTTTCAGTTTACCTGTATATTGAACTGAAAAAAAAAAAAAACGATTACATAGGACTTGTTTAAGGAGCTCTGTTCACTTCATTGTTTGGTTTGTTTAGTATATGCTGCAAGATCTGCTGTACCTCAGTTCCAGGGAAGAACACTGATGGTTTCAAGCAGTCTCAGCTAAGGAATGTGGCCAGCAGTGATGGAGGAAAAATGTACTTAAAAGTGTATGTGTGCAGGGACCCCACTCAGCAGTGAGTAGAAAGTTTACAAACTCCCTAATTTTTTTTAATTATTAACTACTTAAGTAATTTATTTTTTTTTTCACTTTCAAAAAAAGCAGTGTGTCTCTTGAAAGGTTTGACTGTAGAGAGCTGCAGTAAGAGGCAATGGCCACAGAGTGGACTAGGTTTCATGTAGATTCACGTTCCGTTCCTTTCATTTTATTCAACTTTTAATACTTGTCTTCAGGTCTTGAGATAAAAAATACAAGAGAAGCAACATTTCTGTCTTGATCTGCTCATCAGTGCTGTTACAACTCTTACCATTCAATGTGTATACTCCAGTCCTCAAAAGCCTCCAGTGTTGCAGGGGAAATGGGAAATCTTGGTTTTGCTTTTGGTGGAGTCTGCTTTATTTGCATGGAGGATTGCAGCCTTTCTGGATGGGAAGCGTATGATCAGGCTTAACAGCGTAAGTCTTTCAGCAGTATTGTATGACCAGAGTTTAGCTGATTTGGTTTTAATTAATTCAGCATCATGTGCAGCTCTGCTCACCACACTGTTACTGTATTCTCTGAAACTGTAGAAAAAACAGATGGTGCTAAACTCTTATTAGTTGTCATTTAAGTGTAGTGTTTTTTCATTAGAAAAATAAATGTACTACAGCTGGATGCAGTTCAGATTTTTTCACCTTTTTAGGTGATGATAGAAACAATATTTTTGGACTTGTTGAACAGCTAAAGCAATAGCTTATATGAAAATTTTGTAACGGTTTCAAAGTGCCTTCATGTGTAAATATGTATTTTATAATAAACAATTTAAAAGTATTTTAACCTGTGTTGCTGTATTTCCTGTGGTCTTTCTGTAGTAATTCATTAAACAATGCCTTCTGTCTGTGTTTGTAATGTCAAAGGCATTAATCATTTTTATGCTCCCTCAATTTCTTTGGAATTTTTGAAGTTCAAAGTCATCTTTCCTGTGATCTGTCTGAAGTTTCCTCCTGAGGTTTCGGTACTGTTGGTGCTTCAGTCAGTTGTGGTTTCTGGGAGGAGAAGGTGAGTAATACATTACATGAAGTATCTGAATAACACTGAAAAGGAGAAAGCACTGCAGTGATAGGTGACATTCTCACAGAGGTGTGACTCCAGCCCAGGTGATCTGTTAGACTCGCTGTGGTCTTGATGTGCCAGCACTCCAGCCCCCAGCTACAGCGCCCTGGTCCTGGCTGCCTTCCTCCCAGATGTGCAAGTGTGTTCAGAACCAGCTTCGGACAGGTTCAGATTTGTACCAGCTGGCTTCGTGCTAGTTTTGTTGCTACAGATGAGCATAGAGCTGGCATGAACTCTGAGCTTTTCAAAGGGCTCTTGTGCATCTGCTCGGCGGGGGGGAGGTAGGCCAGTCACGGAACCACAGCATGGCAGGGGTTGGAAGGGACCTCTGGCGATAACCCTGTCCAACCCCCCCACAAAAGTAGGTGCCCCCAGAGCAGGGTGCCCAGGAGCGTGTCCAGGCGGGTTTGAATCTCTCTGGAGAAGGAGACTCCACAGCCTCTTCGGGCAGCCTGTGCCAGGGCTCTGTGCCGAACCAGTTGTAATGAGTTTTTAACACCAGAGCTTTCGTTTTAAAAGACACTTAAACTGTAATTACCAACCCAAAGGGCTGGGGAGGGGCATAGCTGTGAAAATGGGGCTGGCTTTTCTCTTTGTAAACTTTATTTGGCAGATAAGACTGCCAGTGAGGGGAAAGTGTCACGGGCAGCATGAAGTGAGAAGGGAGGCTGTTGTATGCCAGTCTTGCAAACTCCATCCAATCTGCCAGGTCAGTGGTTTTCCCCAGCCAGATGGATTTTCACTAATTCTCCAACTGAAAATACCGCCTCCTTAACACTCCTTGAAGTGGATTCTGAGCTTCCATGTTTACTACAGGCCACCTTTCCAGAGAGTCAAAAGCTTAACAGTAGCTCTGGGCAGAATACTGTAAATCTGCTAGCACCTTATATATAAGCAGTATGTTAATATTAGGTTGCCACATCCCAAGTGTTGTACTAAGATGTGGCCTCAAGAAAATTTGTGGTTAGAGTGCAATTAAGCAGTGTGGTGTATTGAAACTGATTTTAAATGTAGTTTCCTGTTAGGAAATACTGTTCTTGCATTCCTGTCCTGTGACTCAGGGAGGGGTATTTCGTTACTTGATTCCTGAGGAGCAGTAAGAACTGAAAGGGGGGAGGTGCTATGAAGGAACTTGCAAGTGCATCAGTAGTGCTGGAATCTCAGGCAAAAGACGTGGAACAGGTCTAAATCTGCCTTGAGGCAAAAGAAATGGGGTTTAAAATGTGGTTTACTGTAATCTCCAAAGTTTGCAATAAGCACATAACTCATCACCTAAGGAGCAGTTCTTGAAAAACAGGTGTCAGGTAAACATGATGCCAAACTCATAAAACTTTTCAACTGCCTCAAGTGACCAGAAGTGTATTAGACGGCAGCTGCATCAGAGGTGGATTATGCTTGTGGTTCCCAACCTGCCTGCAGCCAGGGCTCACAGCTGCACTGCTGCATCTGAGCTGGAAAGCTGGGCAGAGCTGATGGACACGGGGCTCACACAGGGCCTTGTCTTGAAGGTTAATACACCTGAGTAACAGGGAACCTTTGGTTTGAGAGCGCCCAGTTTACCATGTGGGTGCACTCAGTAGCTGTGCTCCCCAAATTGGGTGCTACCTCTCAGCTGAGGCATGGTGACCTCAAGCTGCAGTAGCTTTACTGCAAGCATCCTCTCTGCCTTCTCTTACTTGTCATCCATGGTGGTTCCCAGTTACAGAAAAACAGCTTTGCAAGAGTTTAGTCACAAGAATTTAAGCTAGTTAACATGTAAATACAGGTTGTGGAAGGAAGTCACGGATGGCTTTGCTGTGACCTTTTCCTCAGCAGTGCCATCCATCTTCTGGCAGCGAGTTTGTAGCGCTGCTTCTCAGAGTCCAGCAAAACGAGCAAAGTGCTACTAGAAACATGTAAAGTGCATAGCCCCTCCATCCTGACTGTTAACATGAGCCTTGCTTTTTGTTTGTCATCACAGGGGCTCTTGCTGCACTGGTTTGTGGTTTCTGCACCAAGCTGCGTGCCTGGAGTTAAACCAGCATTTCCTGTGCATGCAGCAGCAGGAGGAGCTGGGAGGGCATTCAGGATACCTCTGTTGCAATCAAACAAGTGCAAAGCTAAACAAACACTTGTTCTTCCCTTCCTCTTTTTCTTTGTTTGGTTACTAGAGCCTTTGTGCTGCTCAGAACAATGCCTTGCCTAGAACCGTGTATTCTTTTCTTCCCACTCGTGAGGCTGAAACTGGTGGTGTAGTATCAGCAGTTTTTGTATTGATCCAAGAAGGATGTCCTGCCCTTTCAGGGTATTCCTCCCTTGCTGGTTTTTGGTTGCAAATGCAATGAGATCCCTCTGGAATGTTTTAATTAAAAAAAAAA